>JAIUCT010000023.1:5003206-5039265 GCA_021307375.1 Tetraneura akinire
TCTAAAAATATGTAATTTTATTACTTATTAACTATCAACTTAAAATAGTTAAAATATATAGATACTTAAAATTATCAAGATATATATCTTCGATATACTTCATATTTATTTTTATTTTATTTTTTTTTTTTTGTGTGTTTTGTTTTATGATGATATTGAAAGAATTAAGTATTAAAAATTTGTATATTAGATAACAGAAAATAAAACAGGAATAAATAAATAATAAAATATATTACTTAATTAAAATATTCATGTGAGAAGTATTATTGTGTTTTAGGAAGAGGTATAACTTATTATTTTATTTTAATACTTATATTTATCACTTATCCAAATATTATATTATTTAAAGAGAATAATGAATTTTTTTTTATTATGTACATTTTAAAATTGTTTAATTTTTAATGATAATTAGTTATATTATTTTTTTGTCAATACAATTTTAATTTATTTATTCGTCACTCTAAAATTATAAGGGGTTTTTTTTAAAAAAAAAAAATATTCATATGCAATGAGTGGAATAAAATGATTATACGTTTGAACTATGTATGGAATACATAATATAATCATAATATAATCATAATATAATCGTATAATCAAGTTATTTTTTAGTAAAAATACGTACCTTATAAATTAAAAATAATTTATTAAAACTAAAACTTAATTAATTAAACGTAAATTATTACGTTAATAATGGAAGAAATAGTAGACTTATTAAATAAGTCACATTATATAATATTATAACTAGAATATATTGTAGTCAAAAAAAAATAATCTCAATTTATTATTATTTTTAAATAATATAATTATAGGATTTATATTATTTAATCGATTATTATTCTATGTACGTATTCTTATAGGCTAAATTTTAGTAAAATATTGATATTGAGTTATTTAAATATAACGTTAAAAAATATTATTGAATTCTTTCCATTTATATTATATAAAATTTTATAAAAATATAAAAATTATTTTTGTAATCGGATATTAATAATTGTTTTAAACAGTTCTGAACTCATTATTTTACCTCATTATGACATTATTATGTGAATATCATTGGAGATATTTCCTCATTTAGTAACAGGAATATTTTAATTCAACAATATTGTCATTACAAAATATATTTATAGGGTAAAATAATATAGAGATATTTGTAATATTTAATATAATATATGAAAACATTTTAAAGTAAATGAAATAATTTTTATTTTTAATCTTAACATTATTCATTTGTATCGAATCATATTTGTTTCATAATATTTATTAATGGCTAATTATTTGTTGACGGGAAATGTTTGAGAACCGAGATATTCTGGTGCACCGTAAGTTTCTTTGGTAGATTTTGGTGTTTCTGTGCTGGAGACGAATCCAGAGTTGCTAACATATGAGTTTGCATTGAACGAGCTTCGTTGAGCAGCAGAGTTATCAGAATATCCAACAGTGGATACTCCAGAGAACGACGAAGGGGTTACATCAGCATATGATTCGGGTACTCCTGCAGCATATGATGTGGCTTTAATACTTGAATCCGAGTAAGATGCTGGGAAAGAACCAGAATAAGCTTGATATGGTCCAGAGAAAGCTGGTTGGGCACCCGAATATGTTGGGTAAGACTTAGAGTATGATGAGTAGGATTCTGGAGCAGCGCCATAATAAGCCGATGATGATTGTGGGTAGGCACCAGAGTATGCTGAGTAGGCACCTGAGTATGATGGATAGGCACCAGAGTATGCTGGGTAAGCACTGGAGTAAGATGAATAGGTTGATGGAGATGCACTATAGTATGCCGATGATGATGATGGGTAGGCACTAGAATATGCTGAGTAGGCACCAGAATATGCTGGGTAGGAACCAGAGTATGCTGGGTAAGAACTAGAGTAAGACGAGTAAGCAGATGGAGAGACACCAAAGTAGGTGGAGGACGATGTAGGGAAGGAAGCAGATTTGGCTGAGTACGATGATGGGAAGACAGCGGAGTTGGCTGAGTACGATGATGGGTAGACAGCGGAGTTGGCTGAGTACGATGATGGGTAGACAGCGGAGTTGGCTGAGTACGATGATGGGAAGACAGCGGAGTTGGCTGAGTAAGATGATGGGATGGCAGCAGAGTTGGCTGAGTAAGATGATGGGAAGGCAGCAGAGTTAAATGAGTAGGATGATGGATTGGCATTGGCATATGAAGCAGATTTACCAACACTGAAAGATAAATGTGCTTTAGAAGCTTCAGGGTAAGCTGAAAAGGCTACAAATGGAGATGCTCCAGAATATGTTGATGCTTTAATGTATCCAGGCTGGTATCCATAACTAGATCCATATCCTAAAAAAATATATATATATATATATTATTTATATAAAATACATTAGAAATAAGAATATATACGCGTAATTTTAGTACAAATATTAAATTAAATAATTATTTATAATACGAAAATAATAATAATTATTACTTATAGATATTCCTAATGATTTGTTTATTTACGAGTATATTATATTTTTATATTTGTTCGAGGTCTAATGAAATTATATACTGTTCAATTTATTTAGAATTGATAATATGTTATATAATTAAATTTACTAAACCGAGAATTTAAAATTTATGTTATGTAATATTATACTTTTGAATTATAAATTTTATGTGATATGACTTTTTTTTATACATTTATTAAAAACATGTATAACTTCTTTTGACTTAAAACAAATTAAATAATTATATAATTATTGTTAGTTTAAATTTCGAATTAACGTTCTTATAAATTGCAATACGTTTTTATAGGTACCTATGCTTTTATAACCATTAATTGTTCGTTACGTTTAACATCTTTATTCTTAATTCTTAATATCGAATATGTCATGTACATATACAAATATAAATATACATAATACATTATATATATTCATATATTATATTATATTTAATATATATAAATATATTTATACCACATGATGATATTTTCGAATTTAAAAATCTATTTTATACAATTAATGTTCTGATAAAAGTACCTAGGTATTTTTCTTATTTTTGGATTTTGAGTAAAGCGAAGATTGGTTTTCAATGATGTGTGTCAACTTTGATTTGTGATAGATCAATTTTAGATAGTAAAAATGATTTGATTTTCACACTTGGGTTATGTTTTCGATAAAAAATTACATCTAGTTTGTATTTCATTTAGATTATTCCTGATTTTTCAATAATTTTCACTACTACTAAAAAGTACTAAGAAATATGGAAAGAGCAACAAAATTCTGGTAATTTATAATTTTAAATAGTTTAATTTTACTTATTTAATGATAATTAAGAAAATATAGAAAATAGGAAATAAAAAACATTGTTGATAATATTTATATAGATATTTAAATAAGTGATAATTTTTTGGAAATTTAAAAAGGTTATATTTTATTAAATATATCAAAATTTTAAACAGTAATTTATTACATTATTAGTAACTGATATATTAAGAGTATACCTGACTAGCCTTAGTTTAAAATTGTTTTTTTGAATGTGATAATTTATCATTTCTTTCAAATTTTAATTATATTATAACATTATCTTTATTTTACTATTATCCTTTCTATAGCTATTGTAACTTGTAAGATTAAATTAAATTAATTTATCGCTGGTAAAAACATATTTTACTTTATTCGTTTTTATCTGACATGTATACATATAAAAAATTATGTTATAAAAAAATATTTAACAATTTAAAATACTTATAAAAAAAAAGTAAATTATTATCATAAATTTATTTCTACTTAAAATATCTATAATTAAATTACGAGTACATTAATAAGTTTCCTCAATTATTAATGTATAATTTATATTGTTGTTTCAAAAATAGCATTATAATAGTGAACGATATTAATTCATAGCACATTCAATAATATTTAGTACCTATTAAAAGTGGGTAGTTATACTTTGACCACTCTTAAAGACAAAATTTTTATATAATTTTTATTAACCTACGTATAGTTAAACGTATTAAAATCAAATTATTTAAATGTTTATTTTGGTTTTCATTATTATTATTTTATTTTATTTATTACAGTGTACCTACCTAGATACTAATAAAAAATAATATAATATTATTATAGTGATATCTGTTTACAGTTTAGGTATACTCGAAATTAATATAATATAATTTGAATAACTTATGTCATAGTCACAAACCAGAAGAAGTGCCCTTGTTGTACGTTAATTTATACTAATCTTTTTACGTATTATGTTACTTTATCAAACGAAGATAATGACGAATTAAGATATTTAAATTACCTAAATTGGGTGATACTCCTTGTTCGAGGTAGGAGTGACGTTTCGTCGGTTGTTCTTTATCTTCAGCGAATGCCGTAACGGCTAAAAGTAATACAATGCACAATACCTTAAAAAACATAAAAATTGTAATTATAATGATGATAATATTATGGATATTAATGATAACGATTAATTGAATCGATTATTAATTAGAAAAAAAAATGAATAATTCTATTAGTCAATATAGATAAATTTAAATACATCATTTTATTTACCTTCATATTGGATTAAAGATGAGCAATTTTTTAATGAAAACAATTAAGTCTGTTTCGTAGTAGATGTCCGTGTAGTTATTCAGAACGGATTGTGCATAAATACAAGTAGGTTCGCATTTAAATAAGAAAATTTTGTACGTATAGCTATAAAATCTTAAGAACCCGTATAAGATAATTATACAAAAAATACGCATACGGGGGTGAGAAGATTAATGCGAAAGGTAACATTGCCATTGGCAGATGATGACAGTGGGGATCTTCGAATCCAGTTTTTTTCATCCCAAAGAAAACTAAAACTAGTTTTCAAACATAATAATGGCTACTCGCCAAATCCTTCGTCTAAATCTCCCTTTATCTCATTCGAAAAAGAAAAATTTAAACGTATGTAAAATGTGGTTTTAATAAGTGTCCTCACTCCTGTTGATTTGTGTGTGCACAATTATTATTTTATTATTATTTTTTTTATTCGTTTATTAAATATTATTTGGAATAAGAATACAATCACATCATAAAACAATGTAAATTGTAGAAAATAATAAAATTTAATAGTCATTAGGCGTAATATTTAAATTTTATTAATACCCTTATACAGTGCATAAATTATAATTAGACTTCAATTAATTTATTCATACATTATAAAGAATAATATTAAAAATAAATATTAAATTTTAAATAATAATATTTTTACACTAAACAAAATATAATATAATTTATATATAATTATAATTAATGTTAAAATATAATGTTATAAAACATATACTAGGTATTAATAAAATAATAATTATAATATTATGTATAAAGTGACAATATATAATCAATAATACATAATTAAAATAATTATAATGTATATGCTATTATACTACAATTTTAAATTATTTAAAGTATATTTTAATTAATTAATCAAATTATCATTTAATAAACATTTTATTTCTTTTTGGGTTGCAATAAATTATTATATCATATTTTATAATAAAATATAATTTATAAAACATTATTATATTAATAAATTATTCGTTTTTCATATTATTATTAAATGTAATTAATGATATCTATTTATAAACACCTATTTTAATAATGTTATTTATATAAATTAAAATTAAAAAATAATGTATATAAATGTTTTTTTATTAGATTAAATATACCTTACCTTTATAATAATATTTTAGAAGAATGTTAAACAAATATTTATTTTTATTCTAATATAGTACGAGGTAGGTATAATAAATAATTCTTTTTTACTTATATTTTCATAAAATAATTATAAATTAAAAAATAATTTAATCATAGTAAAATTGTTTTTCATAGTTATTATTAAATATAATAATATTTTTTTTTGTATTTATATGCATTATTAGTCGTATATTTGATTATTAATCTATAATTTTAATTATTACGAATTAAAATCATAGTACAATTAAATCTAGTACAATTAAAAAACCTAAATATAAGTTATTCTAGATGTTTTATTAACAGTACTGGTAGTGTTACTTTGTGAAGCATAAATATTTTTAAAGAAAATTGTTATTTTTATATTATGGTTAGACAACAAATTTGAATATTAGTACCTATTATTACTTATTAAATTTAAATATTCTGTTTTGAATTCTGAGCAAATTATGTATTGGTTTTACTGTAATGTAGGCTTCTTTTAGTTTGTATGAAGACCTATAGGCAGTATTAATGATCGATTACGTAAATTAGGGTACTTAAGAGTTTAAGACTTACTTAACATTTCAGTAGAATGTAGAAAAGTGCATTTAATTAGTATCTTTTTTATAATGTAGAAAACTATTAAAAAAATTGTTAATTCCAAGACATCAAAATTCTGACGATTTTTATATTAATTATTTTATGATTATTTAAAATATAAAAGTTAAAAACTAAAAAGAATTGAAAATTTAAATAGTAAATGTAGATATTTTACATACTTTTATTACAATTTTGGAACTGTTACGTATAAACATTTTATAAAATTATAGTTTCTTCACAAATAATAATATAATTTCATAAAAGTTGTAATTTATAATTTTACAGTTACATACAGTTTTAAAAAAAAAAAAATTAATATAAGCATAAAATAAATTATATAATACTTATACAAATTATAAAACATTACTTAAATCAACAGTAGTAATCTTTAATAACTATTTAAATTTGTTACTTTAATCAATGAATTATGATATTTTTGATATTTCTATTAGATATATTGTTGTAATGATTACATATAACAATTTTGACTTTAAATAAGATGTGTTTTATGATATACTTTTTCATTGTTAAATAATATACTGATTTAATATTCGATAAATATTATTTTATTTTACGTAACTTTGAATTTTAAAATATAATATTAATATTTTGTTATTTCAATGTATTTCATAGTATGAAGAGTGAAGATAAATTTTAGGTAGATATAAATTATTATTTAATTACTATAACAAAAAAATCATGCTCCAATTATAACGAATAACATAATTATTTATCCGGTAGGAAAGTGGATGTAGTTGGAATACCTACTTTATTTAGGTAATTTTTTTAATTTCTTAAAATTGAGCCTAAGCGATAGAAAAAACTGTCAAAAGATGACAAAAATACGTTACTAAAATACAGAAACTGAAATTTTGACGTATTTTATTTCAATATTTTACAATATCTCAGATAATATTGAACTTAGGGACTATAAATTTAGCAGAAATTTAGATGAACTTCGCTCAAAATCGTTTTCTCGAATGTAATGATTTATCGTTGCATTCAAATTTTTATCAAAATTTAACACTATCCTCTTTACATCCGTATCCCTTACAGAACATCATAATCAAATATTATTTTAATAATAATTTTCTCTCATTATTCAATTTCTATAATTTAGTTAAATATAAAATAATATTCTTCTTACAATGAAATTAACCTTTTATTGACGAAACCGAATTTTAGATACTAATAATAAAATAAATGACGAATAAGTAAATAATATTTTTACCAGTAATTTTAAAAGAAGAAAATATTTTGTTGTTTAATCTTTAGTAATAAATCAATAAGGTCCTTGTAAAATCTGAATTCAAACGAAAATTATATGTTTTTCTTAATAATATTACGTATACAGGTAGACGTATATATATAGGTAGTATTTGTGGAAGTAGTTTGATCGTCAATTAGTTTACCGCTTCGATTTTGACCGATGATATAAGAACGGGTTTTATTAATACAATTATTACATGTTCATCTCCGGGAAATATAATAAATTCATATACAATTTTTTAACAGACAACAAGTAACCGTTGCCAATTTTTTAAGTATATTTTTCTCTTCGAACATTAATAACAATTTTATATTATATGCATGTTATGTATTGGTGTGTGTTGTTTATGAAGTTGAAACTTGTTTTTTACGATCATTTTACAGACTTACTGACGCGGCTTTTTATCGAAATATATTCGCACGAATTGTTCAATTGCCAACAAAAAATAATAATAATGTAATTTATTTTTATTTTTAATATTGTTATTTATCATTCGTATAAAAACATTTAATTCACTGAAGATTACAATGAAGATAATATTTCCAACAGACCATTATTATACTCATATATTATATTTTGATTTTATTATATTGTTGAAGACGATACTTTACTCGTATGTTATTCAAAAGTATTATTATTGTAAAAAATAATTTAATAATTATATTTTTATATAGAGTATAATATAACTAATTTTTAAATAAGTTAAAGAAATATACCATTCACACAATTAATAATGTCAATGATATGTTTGTTTAAGAATAACTATACCTCTTTATATAAAATGTTAATTTTAATTATTTTTTATATTTTTAATATATTTTTTATTTGCAATTCAAATTTTTTTTTAAATTCATTTTATAATATTTAAATTAAATTAAACTCGCTGTTTATAAATTATAGGAATAAATTTATATATATTTTAGATTCTGAGCGAATTTTAAATTATTTTATGGTAATTAAAATAATATATCATTATAAGATACGAATATTATTTATAAGTGTGATCAATTTATTTAAATTTTCAAATAATTTATATGAATAGTGGATGTTGTAAAATTGTGTAAATATAAAATATTATAATAAATTGTTTGTTGTAGAAAAATTAAAAAGAAGTTAAATGCTTTATATGAGTAATTATTTGAGATATGTATAAATAATTATCATTTATTAGAAAATTTCACTATATTTTATGGCTATACTAATTAGTTTGAATAATATTAGGTCGATAAGTTGAAAGTTTATAGAACTACGGGTAGGTATATAAAATTGTAAAAAATTAATTATAAAATTTGTATTTTATTAGATAAATAAAAAATATGTATATAAGTTAAATATTTTATTTTATGTAAACGGAATAAGCCTCTTCTCCAAAAAACCTAAATGGGTATCTAATATACGTATATTACATATAAGTAAAAACGTTACTTAAATTTATTAAACGCACGAGGCGGCCAATATTGAAAGTTGCCAAGAAAATGAGAGAAAGAGCGAGGAATATGGAAAGCAATAATTCTATACGAGTATTATAATATAGATAATTAAATAATTAAATCATAATTATATTTATAAACATGTATCAACTGTATCGAATATAAAAAGTTGAGTAATGAATAATTTCATTAATAATCGATTTTTAATAATCTATTCAATCGAATTGTTTCCGATTCTGGAAAATAATAAATCTAAAACTTAAAACGGGGTGCAAAAATTTTATTTTGATGTACCTACCTATTTAAATTTTACGTAAAGGTACGTTGTCAATACACGACTATGTTATGTAATGCACGAACCAGTTTGACGATGAGTAGTACTTACACATTTATTATTGTAATAAAAATGATATTATAATAACAACGAACAAACGATAATATATTTTTCATATGTCTGTTTTGAAAATTGTTAAACATTATTTCTCGAATCAACGATCACGTGTATTAAATTACATATTTTATCGTGGGAAGTATAATATTATTGATGCTGGGTGGGCAAATGCTACTATAATTTTGATTGCTCGCAGGGTCGTCACACGAATTTTTTTTTATGGGGGGATCGTAACATTAAACTTTTGTTTGATTTTGTGTACACATATAAATATATTAATATAATATAATATAAATAGAAATTAATTAAAATTATATTTTTTAATTAAATACAAGTAATATAGTAATATATTATTATATTAATATTTTTTCATAGTTATATATAAAATTTTATCTGTATTTTTGCCAATTCATCTATTTTTTTTTCTATCTAAATTAAAGCAAAACTGTTCGTAATTTTTGACATGATAATTTTTATGAATACTAATTACTTATACTTTATACTATGACAATTAATAATGTAAATAATGAATATTAAACGAATAGCAATTGCCGATTAGATATCCTGTTAATAGTCTAATACCACTTCAATCGAATTGAAAATAATTAATTACTCAGATAATAATTTTTAAAATGTATATTATCCATGGTGCTGTCACAGATTATAATCAACAGCTGTGATAATTACTGATAAAAAACAACAATTTTTATCTTTTTTCCGTGTTCTTTTTTTAATACTTACCTACTTTAATATTTTAATTTGTAATTACTATATCGTATGATTTATATTTGAAAAAGTTATGATTAGGTATTATCTATACCCCATACCCCCCTTGTGAACGCCCATGATTGTTCGTCGACAATAAAAAAGACCATCGAATGGCTTAAGCCTGTAATTATTTACAAAAATAATAATAAAGGTAGTATTATTGTTATATGTTAAAACCATTCGTACCATCGTCGTAGAAAATCGTTATTGCCCGATTGTGTGTGCGTGTGCTCTTGTCCGAGACAGAAATATAATAAACTGTATTATACTATGATAATAATAATATTATATTAATCTGTCCGCACACGATGCGAGCATTATCTAATATCTATTACCTGTTACTTTGAAACTGCAGATTCGGTATTGTAATAAATAATATTATTAGAATCCGAAATATAATTCAGTGTTCGATTGTTGACCTGCACACTATAGTATATACTATATATATATATTATATATTATAATATTGTGTATGAAATCGAATATAATAATATATAATATGAGAGTTTATTTTTTATTTTTTTGAAAATGAAAAAAATGTATTTTCATTGTATTATCATTGCGTTTATTATTATTAAAAAGATTTATTTTTTGATATTTTACATATTAGTGAAACTATCATTAAGTATATATTTTTATATCATATCAATATATCATCATTGGATAAACTTCCAATTTATAAATAAATTTAATTTTCGCTCATTTTATGTTCACGATATTCTTTTTGTTATTTTGACGTAGAACCGTCGTGTATAAATCTAAGTATATAATAATTAATAATACACGAATGGCTTATAATAGTATGTCGGTTGGGACTTCGGACAAAATACTATCGATTATAGCCATCACTTTTAATAACATTTTACGGCAATAATAAATTAAAAAAAAAAATTTAATTTATAATTATTGGCAACATTTCCGACAAAAAAATAAACGCATAACGTTCATTTTTTAGCTTCGGGCCATGTATAAAAATAATAACTATTTTACGATCGTACATTATTAAACAAAATAATATTCCTCTGTTACTGTTATTTATTATAATATTATACTTTTTATACAGAGTGAGTTCAATAGTATTTATCTATTATCGATTCGATGGTCGTGGTTTGTCCGAGGTCGGTACCCTTCCACGTACGTGTCGCTCACCCGTGGAAAATAATTGATGTTCATGGTCTGTGTAAATAATATTATTTTAACGTGAGAATGAATAGAGAAAAACAAAATGTCATAAAATATCTCGTATATGCTCCAAACAAGTAAGTTTTATGTTATTGAAATGTGTTGAGATCGTTTATTCGTTTCCTTACGTAAGTACATTTTATTCTCACAAACATAATATACACAATACATACATACATGATACATATATATATATTATATTTTCTTCTTCGATATTATAACTATTATCATTATAATCGTCATTATCATTATCATCATCATTATATTACTCGTATTATTATTTTCCACCGTGTATGTAACCGGTTAAATGGCGAACGACTGAGATGGACCGGTTTCTGAAGAGCAAAGCTTGCAAAGCAAAGACATATACGATTCAATAAAGGAATTCGTATATATGGTTAGGTATATAAATGGTAGCTGTCTCCCTACCGCGGGGAGAATTATCTCCGGGGGGTACCTCCGATACCGCACGGTTATCCCATCTATATTTTATTCATCGTGTGTCTGTTGTTTTGTTTTTTGTCCTTAAAGCAGTTTGTTATTTTTCCAACCATATTTTTCTTTTAATTTTATTTTTTTTCTTCTTCTAATTCTTCTTCTTCTTTATCCAACTTTTCCCACTTATTTTACTTCTACTGCATTTCATTGTTGACGAGTACCTATTTAAGATGAAATCGTTCAGCATTTTTTACACAATTGGACTGCTGAAGCGGTAAATAGACGCTAGTACATTTTATATCATCACACACTAGTCTCCGTATAAGATTACGTCAGCAACAATGAAGGTAAGTTATTTTGACTACATCTTAATATTAATTATATTTAATTTTTGACAATATTTCAGATGATGGTTAGGGACTAACGATAGGCACTATTTGTAGAAAATTTACAAAAATGTAATAAGTTACGAATGTTACAATGTAATGATTAAGGTGTAATATATTATACGAGTGTATTCAACATAATTTTTATTAATAAAAGTATAATTTACGATTTTACATTATATAACAGGTCAACTAAATACCGTTTATCCTAATAAATTTTCTATTAGAAGATAATTTGAATATACGTATTATAAGTTTATAAAATAGCCTTGCCATACTATTTTATATTTCACAACATAAAATAATGTTTTTGAATAATGTATTATGTTTAATTATTTACCTATATTTCGTGTTATGTATGAATATTAATGTGTTTTAAAATAGGTTAATTTTGTCAATCATTCATAAAGATTAAGATTTATTTTTGATTAGTATTCTGGTAGTGAACATACTCGTATAAATTAGTTACTATCAGTAAATTTGTTTAATTATTTATTTAACTATTATAGAAATAAGAGTATATGAGTTCAAGTATCAAATACAAATACAAATTGAATAATATTAATGTTTATTAATTATTCATAATTGAATTTCTTTTCAATTTTAATATATTTTTACCTATACTATCATTCATCATATTCGTATACATATTAATAATATTATTTTCTACGTATATTATATTGTATATAGTTAGGTATGCAAATATCGGAATATGTCTTAAATACGAGTATATTTAAATATTTTTTAGCAATAAATGGATAAATCTTAATATACATAAAATTATATAATACGATCAAGGTCGAGAATGACTCACTCGAATTAGATATAGTTAAAAAAAACTACGTGTTTACTATTAAAAAATGAAAAAAAAAACTACTATCTTATGAGAGTTGATTTGCGGTTAGCAAAATAGTTATTCTTTGTATGCGTTGCGTTTAATTTTGACGAGACAACAATAAATAATTAATAATATTTGAATAAATTGGTATTTTATTTCTTCGTCATAGGTCTCATGTGCGATTACTTTATTGGCCGTCGTGGCAGTTGTCATGGCAGGTTCACCACCGTCATCAGATGGTCATAAATCCACTGTCGTCCCTACGCCGGTGCAGTCATCTATGTCTTACCCGGAATCACTAGAAGTTCCATATCCTGTCCGAAACAACCAGTTCGCTTCCGAATACAACACTCCGTTCGCGAAGTCAACGTTCAGTCCCAAAGCCGCTATTCCATCATCTTTTGGTAAGTAATCAATAAAAAGCATTTCCAAGTTTTAGGTTAGGTTAAATAATTTTTTATTAGTTTATACTTTTTACTTATAAATTTATGTATACAATTGTATTGCAAGATACCCGAAACGTACATATATAGTTTTATGCAATAATAATATAGGTATATTACTTTATTGGATTTTATTTATGAATTTGTTGTAATATTAACTATTATGTTCATCATTTATTTTTCAGGTACTTTCCAACCATACCACCAACCATACAACTTCGGTCCGTACCAACAACAATATTTTCTAGGTTCTGGTTACTCTGGCCCACAGTCCACCGCATATTCATCGCAATCGGCCCCATTACATCCGACTGCGTACTCGGCTTACCCGTATGCAGCACAACCGTACCACAGCGGATATTCTTCATATCCGTCTGCTTATTCACCGTACAATGGACAATTTTTCGGTCCATCCGCTCCATCGCATAATAGTCACTTTGCTGCAGCCACTCCTTACTCTGCGATTCCAGTATCGGCTTATTCACAGCAGCCATTGCAATCATCGCATTATAATTCCGTCGCCGGCCAACAGTACAACCCATCTCTACAACAATTCCCGTACCAACAGTATCCATTTCAACAATATCCGTCATTCTATCCAAACTCCCCAGCTAGCGCCACCGCAGTTGGTTCTACTTCAGATTCTTCTAAGCCTTCAGCTGAGAAAAAATAATGAAAATCGCTATATATTATTATAAATTTAAATTTTTGAATTTATTTTTCGCTTAACTAGAGATATAAATTATTATTGCTATTATTTAACTATTTATTTTATATTTTGTTATAAAATAAAAACCTATTAAACGTAAACCAAAGTGTTTTATTATTAAAATTAGATAAGTTATTACTCCTGTGCATATCAGTGTCCGTGTTTGTTTAATAAAATTGAACAATATAAATCTAAATACAATTATATTTGAATTGAAATATAAAATATTTAGCTTTTCGTAAAATTAAATATACGTTTATACAAAAATTAATTTATTATATATTGAAACATTCGATTATATTAGTAGTATATAGAGAGGTAAATTTTGTAATATACGGACATTAATGTATTGTATAATTTTGCGATAATCAATTAGTTTTATAATAGGTGAAATAATATTTTTGCATTACAGAACATATCAAATTTTTATATTTTGATAGTGTTATTGGAAAATTTCGATCTATTAACATTAGGCTTTAAATATATACGTTATCAACCAATACAATATATGAAATATAATATTATGAATTAAAGATTATTTTAAAAATTAATAGATTTTCTTATAGGTAATTCGTAATTAGATACTTTATATATGTATGTTATATACTTCTTGTATTAAAATATATTTATATAATGAAGACAAAATTAGAAATAAAATTCAATGAATAGTGTAAAGTATTGTTTGAACATCACTGACCATAATAAATGCTGAGTTATTTTTAATAATTGTTATTATTGTATTTCATGTTACTTGTTAAAAATTAGCTACTATAGACGTGGCAGTAAGATAGATTATCGATTATCCCATACTACTTTTTTCTATCATTTATTACAATTGTAAAATTGTTATTATTATATATTATTAAAAATATCAACTCCAAAAAATGATGTGTTTTTTTTTTTGTTCATAAGAAATTTTTAATAATTTATTTAATTTTAATTTTTAAGATTAACTTAACTTAGTTGTGTTTTCAATTAAAAATTTAATTTACATAAATGTGTATAAATTTACAAACAATTGTAGAAATAAGATGACCACAATGGCACAATACGATGCGGTGTGGTAGCGAGTCATCGATCTGTCAAAGTCTAATGACCTTCCGTCATTCGAGTTTCTGTTCAGCACACATATCTTCAATAATTTAACCTATAGAAGACATAATTGTTATTATAAAATTGAAATTAATATCATATTCTTTAATTTAATTTTAACATGATCATCAAAATTGTATTGGTTGTTATCATTAAACTTAATGTTTACATTAACCACTAATAGCTATGGATAAGGTGGACAATAGGTAGGTAAATACATAATCCAAAAGCAATAGATGAGAGACAGGTGTAAAAAGGATAGTGTTGAATTTTGATTAACATTTGAATGCAAATTTGCAATTTGAATCATTACATTCGTGAAAATGATTTTTGAGCGAGGTTCATCAGATAATATATGTACTGATTAAAATTTTTACATTTATCTGTCTCTATGTTCAATATAAATAATTTATCATGAAACCCCTAAATGAGTCACATAAATACCCAAATCTGATAGTACTTCAGTCACAATCGTTTTTCGAATGTAATGATTTACATTGTATTCAAATGTTAATCAAAATTGAAAACTATTCTCTTTACACCTGTATCCCTTCCACACCAGTATTCATTCTCTAGATTTTTATATTTAAACAGCTATATAAAAAATCGTAAATGTAATAATAATAATTCACGATTAATTGAACCTGAGTTAAGTAAAATATATTTGAGCTACGATAAAATTTTCAAAAATTTAAAATTTTTTTTGTCGATTGTATTTATTATTGTAAAATATTGAAATATAATAAGAAGAATCTGTATAAATAATTTAAATATTGATTTTACTCAAATTTTTAATTTAAACACCTTGAAAAGAAAATTGATACTTACTGTAAAAGTATTAAAAAATAATTGAAGATAGTATTTATAATATATATTCTTAGATTTTCGATTAAATTAAAATTTAAACTTTAAATAGCTACAAAAAGAAATTAAGACTTGGGATTTTTCAAATATTTAAATATCAAGTTTAGTAATACTTCACTACTTCAGTAAAATTTTCATAACTTAAATCCAAAATTGCCAATTTTATCAAATATGATACTCATACACATAAAAACCAGAATTTTAGGAAATATTCAAGGTTCAATATTTTGTAGAAAAATTAACGTAACGGTTCCAAAATTATAGTATATACAGCATATACACATATACTCGTAGTATATATAATAATATGTAGTATCTAAGTGAACATTCGATAAAATGGGTACCGGTAATTTTTAATGAAAATTTTTGGTTTATACTATTAATCTATATTTGTTATTTTAAAAATTGAATTAATATTCTATAAAGAATTAAGCTCTTTCTATTTTCTTAATTTTTTTTTTACGTGTTATAAAGTTATTTGATTTCACAAATTTTAAATCCACAAAAGCTGTTATTTTCTATAATAAATAACGATATATAATGTATTCATTAATTATTTTTTATTTTTTTGCTAAATTTTTTATAGATTATAAGCTACCCTCTAGGCAACTAGGGAGAAAGGATAAAAATTTCTAAATTTAATCATAGTCTCCTTTAAATTAATTATTTAAATTTAAATGACCCTACAACTATAAGTGATATTTAAAATTGTTTCTTATCCTAATTTAATAAGAGACGTAGTTCCCCTGAATTTCAATGCCAGTTTTGCCACTGATCATTCATTTAACTGATTATCTTAAATTATGATTATTATTACTTCCTATTTTATATATTATATTGAAACATTAAACATAACGAAGAATAAATATAAAAAGGAAATATATATAATAATCACACTTCGATATTGGCTAACAAACAAACATTATATTTAAAATTAGATAAACAACATAAAAAAATTATTTTCGTTTCTTGTGAACAATAATTATTATTATCATGAACTCCCAAATAGTCGAGCGTGTGAAGTTTTGTCATGTACCACACTTGTTTAGGTTATAAATATAATATTATATTTAATTTTTAACATTGATGTAGAATATAATAAATTTATAAATAAGTATACATATTTTTAATATAATAATGCGTTTTGTAATTTGTGATAATATGTGTACCTATTTAAATAATAGTACTATTTTTATTTGATTGAAAATATTATATATATCTATAATTATAGTAATATAATATAAAGTAAATTACTTTAATATTAACTATTTTTTTATTTTAAACGAAAAAGTGTGTGCACGTTGTATGTGTGTGTGTGTGTGTGTGTGTATTGTGTATTGCGTATAGCATATATTTATTTTTTACTATTTTTTCAGTTGTATAGGCAAAGGAGCTATGGGAGCTGCAACCCCTCCCTAAAAAAATTACCAATTTACTTTTGCAGTAATATAAATATATTAATACTATATTATGAATAAATATACAATGTACGAGTACTTACCTGATTGTTTTCTCTTTATATTCTACGTATATACTTCGATGATATATATGTATGGTATACCTCGTATGTATGCACTTTAACCCACTCCTTTTATAATTCCTAGATTCACCCCTGGGTGAATAGGTAGGTACGCAAAATAATTAAATTGTTGATTTGATAGGTATGTATCATATTTATAATATACTGTATCTTCAAAAATACCTCTGAGGTAGTGGCGTATTTACGGGAGGGGGGAATAAATCCCCTTGGTCTTTTTTAAAGTTATTTTTTTTTTGAAAAATAAAATTGATTTTACCTAACTATAACTCTTTTTGGGTCAATTTTATATTTTACGATACATTATCCCCCTTGACAAAATCATAATATTACGATAGTTCACAGAAGCTTTGACTATTATAATAATTTTCATGGATAATTTATGTTGTTTAAATATAATTTTCGTAGATCGTATGTGGTGTACATTGATCTAGTATTCTAGTAGTATAGTGTATATTATGTTACGAGTATATGTAATTATTATATACTATAGTACTATGCCTGTTGATGTGTATAATATATAATTTCACTACTTAATATACAAGTATATAAATATATAATAATGGTTATCGGTTAGGTGTTAGTTTTAAGTTAATGTATAGAATTTATTGAAATCCAATAATAGTTATCATTTCAACGCCATCATAAATAATTTGTTCTGGTTACTGGTTACTGGTTACTGGTTGTATAGGTCGTACAACAAAAAATATGGGTACTTAAATATGCATAGATATTAGATAGATTTAAAAAATTATTTTTTATTCGATTCAAAATTTCATCCACATGTTGCATGTACTAAATAATATAAATATTATAATAAATTATTTATTATGAATTAATAATTTTGACGTGTCTAAATAAGATGTGAATTTATATTTTTAATATATTGTATTATATTGTAATATTTGTAAAATGAATAATGATAATGTATATTATATAGGTAGGTAATAAGTACAGTAAAATAAAATCATGTAAATAAGTTAAATACATACCTATAACCTACGCGTTTACATATATTAACTACTTTGCTAACTAAACTACTTTATAATATCAAGTTATTATACAGAATAACTACAAACTGCCTATAGTTAAAGTTTTATTCTTTCAAGAATTCAACTGTAATTGCCTACTCGTTATTTTATAAAATACCTAGTTAGTTATTCTTTATATTATCAGAATTTCATACATAAACGCTAACATAATTTTATAGATATTTATTTTAAAACGTCAGATTAAGTCCTACCAGAAACGTATTATTTTGTTATTAGATTTAGATTAGATAATTACGTAATTTGATCGATTCGAATTTGTTGGAAATGAGTGGAATATATCTTGAATATATTCATATTATAATATTATTTTCGACATAGCATAATATGTCTGGTGTTTGTAATAGTTGTCGTCTTTTAGACGAATATTGCGATCGATGGTCGTACAATAGTGAAAAACAGATCTGCGTGCATGAAACCACTATAATAATATAATGCTACACCGATCTGACCACCGGCCGAGAAGAACGACGACAACCGGTCTCACTCGCCATATGCGAGAGTTCGACCTTGATCTTGACTGCAAAGACTGGTCACGACTACTCTGGTTATATAGCGGCGACCAGACAGAAGAGGTCATTTCGGTAACTTACAAACAGCATATTGCATACAATGAACAATAATATTATATATTACGCTTATATAATATGGATACAAAAAACGTCAGTTGAAGATTATACGCTTAAAGTTTTTTTTTTGCACATTGCATAGAATTTATTTTGGTGTGAGACGATAAAAAAAAAAAAGACGAAATTATAATTGTAGGTACATATATTTGAGTTTACAAAAAAAGGACATAACGTCATCAATAGTAAATAATAATTTACACGCTATTCGATTTAAAGTAATATCAATATTGATAAGATATGAGACATAATAAATTTGTTACAATTTACAACAGTTATTATAATATTATTAGGTAATAAAAATTAATAAATATAGTAATCATTATATTATATTTATGTGTGCGCAGTATTGTAAAAGATATTTTTAATTTTTTTTTTTTTTAAATACAGATACGTTTCTAAAATATATTTAAAAAACAGATATAAATATGATTTTAATTTATTTTTATATAATGTCGTTTTTAAAAACGTATAATTAAGATAATATTATAAACCATATGTGTTAACTAATAATTTTAAAACGAATCCAATTAAAATCATAGGTAGGTAACTTTTAATTTTGATATATGAAATAGGTATTGCCATGAAACATATGTAAAATTTTCATTTGAGAATATTTAAAATTAAAATTTATGTTCAATGGAACTTGCTAGAATAATAAAATACTTTTCATGTTTTTATGATGCTTTAAAAGCTTATTAAAAAAGGGAGGGATACAGATGTAAAGAGGATAGTTTTGAATTTTGATTAAAATTTCAATGCAATGATAAATCATTACATTTGGAAACACGATTTTGAGCGAAGTTAATCAGATCATATAATATTATGTATTGATTAAAATTTTTACATTTAATTGTGTCCAAGTTCAATATTTATGCCATAAGTATTTCTCTCCATTTCTGTATCCAATTTATAATGTCGTCCTAGATGACACCATAGCCAATTATCTCTTTATTTTTATACCTAGTTGTATCTTATGAGTCTTTATACGAGGTAAGAGACAACGAATAATGTTATTTAAAATTATTATACAAATTGAATTATTTATGAATATCTAGTAAATAGTACCACCATATTAGACATTTATATTAATTGATCACTCAGTATAATATTTATTTATAAAACATTAATTTACTGACCACAACAATATGTATGTTAAAATATTTTCTATTCACTTCAAAATGTACCTAATAATATTATATTAAAAATTAACTGATATATTATTATAATATCTTAGTTGTTTTCAGTCTTTTTTTTTAAATATTAAATATTTAAATATAAAAAATTTCAATAATACGAGTATAAAATATTAATTGGTTACATAAACGGAATGTTCTTATAAAGTGATTTAATCATCGCTATCTGTTGGTTTAAAGAAGTAATGATAATTTGAAATGTTTCGTCTAGATTGAATTCATTTTCCTTTAAATAATAATAAAAAATATGTAATCGTGTAGAAATCATTATAATTTTATTTTGAATTTTTATTTATTTTTCTTATTATTAATTTATTTATTGTACTTTTAAAATATATTTTATTTTATCACATGTGATTCACAAATATAATAGTATTCCGCATTATGTAGGTAGGTCGTAGGTACCTATAAGGTATAACTGTATAAGGAAATTAGATCAATTTTAATATTTTGACGTAAATAATGCTTCATTACTTCTTATGATATATTATATATTTATAAACAAATGAAAAAAATATTCATAAAATATATTCATAAAATGAATTATTGTACATCTTGAAATAAATTTACTTATAAATTAAATAAGACTATAGTTGAGATATATTATAATGACCAAGGTTTTTTTTTTTTTTTTTTTGCAGGAATTAATGGTTTAATATTATAACAAAAGGCTGTACATTCTCCCTTGTGTATAGTATTGCTATTAAATCTAATCGGTAATTATATGAATATTTGAATTTTTATGAAAATAAACTCTAAATTATTAGAAAAATATACTTATTACATAATGAAAATATGGCCTTATTTACGGAAACAGTAAATTTAAAGAATTAGATTTAATATTTTGCGATAATTCATGAAATATTGAATTTAGAGACTTACAAATTTTATTTGATATTAAAATATGTATATTACATATGAGAAAATTTTTTAGAACTGTATTTTTCGTAAAAATAGAAAACGTTTAAATTTTCTAAAATTTAATGATAAAATTGGTAAATTTGGATTACATGGACTGAAAATGTAATTAAAAGCAATATCATTCACATAGTTAAATAGTTTAAAAATATATTTTCATAAATTTAATGTCCCAGTTTATTTAAAATTCCTTGTCTGAAGTTAATATATTTTTAGTGAAATCGAAAAACTATAATGTTTATTACATAACTTCTTATTTTTATTTCAATAATATATCATAAAATTGGCAAAATACACAATTTTAATAATTTATTTTTTAACAAATATGTAATTGTTTATTAATATGTATGTAGGCAATCTTATTACTAAATTTCATTTTTGATGGATTACATATTTAAAAAAAAGAACTGATACTGCTGTGAAAGGGATATGGTGTAAAGATGATAGTTGTTAAATTTTGTTTAAAATTTGAATGCAGCAATAAAACATTAAATATTACATCCTAGAGAAGGATTCTGAGCGAAGTTCATCAGATAACATAATTATTGATAACAAATTTTACATTCATACAGTCTCTACGTTCAATATAAATGCCCATATAACCCTTAAATGAATTATCACGTATATATACTGCCTATGTGAATATTTAATAAAATTTTCAAGTCCCTAAATTTATAATCGTCCGAGTTTTTGTAAAATATTGAAATTGATATTGTCAAAATTTAAATTTTCGTGAAGAATGCCGTATTTTCGTCGTTTTTTGGTAGTTTTTCCAAATGTATAAGGTCAATTTTGAGATATTCGAAAAATGATTTAATTAAAGTATCGCAATAAGATAATATGCTCTACCGAAATGATATACTATTTGTAAAAAATAGAAGCATTTTTTCAGGTTGAAAAAGTACCAACTAAAAAAATTACATAGGTACTCGTATACCATTGTAAAACCAATACATTTATCGTTTTGTTCAAAATCTAAAATATTAATTTAATTCATAAACGTGAATTGAAACAATTTGCGAATTCTATAAATAAATAGTTAAATAAATAAATAAATATATATAGGTATATATTATTTATAGACATGCTAAGTGATATCATTATTTAATCAATATTTATTTTTACATTTACCCAAATTATATTACTTGTCATCGATTATTATAGTAATTAAATTATTAATAATTAAAGAATTAAAGAATTTTAAGGAATCTTAATATTTTAATATTTTTAGTTAAATTATATATATATAATATATATTTTATGATAGGAGATAACTACTCAAAATGAATATTTTTTTAAGCAATCCAAAATTTATTTTAATATTACTTTTTATAATCAATATAGTTTCTGGAGGTAAAACATATTTATATTATATTATTTATTTATATTTATTATGTTTATTTGTTTTTTAAAAATATATTATCCTTATATAATTAATTAAATTGATAATTTTAAATACATAAAATCATTTAAAAGTATTCAATTAATTGTGATTTATTTCTTATTCCTCACTAATAATTACTTCAAGGTAATATAGATACGTAAAAGTGTTCTACTTACTATAACTGCGGAATATGCTTTACATAATTATTTGCATCTATGTGGTACTATATAAATGAAAGTTTAATTGGGGTATGAAGGAATATTATTAAATAATGGAAACACAATAAAATAATTGGAATTTATAATTTTAACGAATTTATATTATAATAACTGAAGAAGTAATATAGAAATAAGAATGAAGGATTATCAAAATTTTAGTGGGTATTTTATGTAGGTATTTCACAAGTGTGAACTATAAATATTATGATTTTTTAAAAATGTAATATTTTTCAATTATATTTAATAATATTTCTAATTATGGGTTTTATGGTTTGTAAATTGAATAAATGTATAATTATTTAACCTTGTCAAATATTTATATTATTTTAAACACAAATTAAACCTGACTTATGGACCATTTTTTTTTATATCATTAAGTTTAGTGCCTGTGTTACGTTAAAGAAATTAACAGTTGGTATTTTTCTAATATTTTGATATCATGTTAAGTACTTTGTGAGTATACTTTAGTAAAATTTTCAGACCTCCAAACCCAAACATGTTATAGATTAAAATGAGAATATTAGGAAATATTCAAGTTCTGTATTTTGTAGAAAAATTAACGTTATTGTTCAAAAATTATATTACCTATGTCTATGTGAATAACCAGAAAGGATAGGTTCAAGTTACTAACTTCAAAATTGTTTAGTTATCACGAAATATTAAAATCGAATTTGTCGAAATTTCAGTTTTTGTGAAAAGTGCCGTTACATCATCATTTTTTGTCGTTTTTCCTATCGCATAGACAATTTTGAGAAATTAATTAATAAAGTACCAACTATATCCACATTCCAACCGAAAACATATAATATTCGTAAAAATCGATGCATTATTTCGGGTAGAAAAGTGATTTTAGATATAAAAGAGAGCTGATACTCCTGACGCAGGGCTAGAGGTGTGCAAATCATAGTGTTTAATTTTAATTAGAATTTGAATGCAGTGATAAACCATCGCGTTTGAAAAAAAGTTCAGTCAGACATGTAGGTATTGATTAAAATTTTGACATTTTTTATTAAATATTTAAAACTCAAAATTTTATCACACATATGGGGACCATATAGGTACACATATAGTACATAAATTAACACCCTATAAAATTTTTAAGACTCTAAGTTAAATATAAATGCTCATAAAATCCCTTGTCATCTAAATGTCCATATCTGACAAAACTTCGCTCAAAATACGTTTTTCAAATGCAATGGTTTATCATTAATCATATTCTATAATCATCTATATAAAAAAAAAAAAATAGAGACAGTAAATTTTTCTAAAATTTTAAAGGCACATTAAATAATATAAGAGAAAGTTTCATTGAAATTTTTAGATCTTAAAACTCAAAATTGCCAATTTTATCGAATATAATAAAAAAATGAGAATTTTAGGAAATATTGAAAGTACAAAATTTCGTAGAAAAATTAACGTATTCATTTCAAAATTTTATCACTTATGTATAATAGCTATACAAACCTCTAATAATATTTTCAGGTATTTAAGTATAATATTTCCTGAGTTATCGTTATTGAAATCGATTTCGGCAAAATTTCAGTTTTCCTGTGTTTTTATCTATCCCATGGTGTCAAGTTTGAGAAACTCGAAAAATAACCTAAATAAAGTAATAACAACATCTAATTTGCTACCGTAAACCTGTGCTATTTGTAAATATCGGAGCATTATTTCTGGTCAAAAAAGTGTTTTCATACATAAAAACTTAAAAACAAATAATAAGAAGAATCCATAAACAAGTAAATAATAATTTTACTGAAATATCAATTTTAAACGTTTTAAAAAAAAATTGATACTTGAGATTTACCTAATATTTTGGAATTACGTTAAGATATATATTATCTGTATGCTTCAATAAAATTTTCAAAAATTTTCTAAATTTTTAGATTCTGAGCGAAGCGAAGAATGTTTTGGATTTACAATGATGTGTGACTTTTATTTTTTTTTTTGTTTTGTTTTAATTTTTTTTTTTTATGTATGAAAACAAAATTACGACCCGAAATAATGCTCCAATTTGCACGAATAGGGTATGTTTCCGGTAGAAAAGTGGATGTAGTTGGTACTTTATTTAGGTCATTTTTCGAATTTCTCAAAATTGACCTTAAGCGGTAGAAAAAACGACAAAAAAATGACGAAAAAACGGCATTTTTCACGAAAAATGAAATTTTGACGAATTCAATTTCTATATTTCACGATAACTTTTTAAGATAGGGACTTGAAAATTTTTTTGGGTGTTCACATAGCTATTATATATAAGTGATAAAATTTTGGAACCGTTATGTTAATTTTTCTACAAAATATTGGACTTTGAATATTTCGTAAAATTCTCGTTTTTACGTATATAATGTTTGATAAAATTGGCAATTTTGGGTATTTAGATCTGAAAATTTTACTGAAGTATATTTACATATTACTTAATATCATACTACAATATTAGAAAAATCCCTATTCTCAATTTTTTTTTTTATAGCTGTTTTAAGTTGATATTTATAGGAAAATGAAAATCTTAGAATCCATACGTATAAATAAATATTCTGAAAACACTTTTACTATCCGAAATAACGCTTCGATTTTCACCAATAGCGAGTTTCAGATGTAAAAGTGGATGTAGATGGTACTTTATTTAGTTCAGTTTTCGAATTTTTCAAAATTGACTATAAGCGGTAGAAAAAACTTCGAAAGAATGACGAAAAAACGACATTTTTCACGAAAAATGAAATTTTGACGAATTCAATTTCTATATTTTCTGATAACTCGGGCAATTTTTAAGATAGTCACTTGAAAATTTTTTTGGGTATTCATCCCTAATCTCAATTTTTTTTATAGCTGTTTTAAGTTGATATTTTTAGTTCAAACGAATATTATAATTTGACTGAACTTCGCTCAGAATCGTTTTTTCGAATGCAATGGTTTATCATTGCATTCAAATTCTAATTAAAATTAAACGCTATAATTCGCACATGCATCAATAGAGATGTTACGGGTAAATCCCGAAACTCGGTCACTTCGCGATGTGCCCGGGCAAATCGCGATTTACCCAATTGGTTCTCGGGCAAATTCCGAAAATTTCCTAATAAATTAATGTATATTCAATTACAATAGAAAATAAATAACAGACAGATAATAAAAAATAAAATATCACCATTATGCTATCTCAAACGTAAAAAACCCAATTAAAACACACTTAGAAATGATCGTATGAAAACGAACATCATTTTTACAATTACAAAATATTAATATATAAGATAATCAATATAGATAGTTCAGATAGTTTGTTAATATAGTTGTCACAGTAGTAAAGAAAAATGGGATTTGCCCGAGAACCAATTGGGCACATCGCGAAGTGACCGAATTTCGGGATTTGCCCGTAACAGAGATATTGCTCTGTAGTTGGATTAATATATATTCCCGTAAAATCACTAAATGAACCCCTGAGCCCATATCTGAAAGAACTTAGCTCAGAATCATTTTTCGATACGATGATTTTACAGTGCATTCAAATTTCAATCAAAATATAACAATATTATATTATATCTATATTTTTTTCACATCGATATTTTACCCACACTAGTGTCATTTCGTCCTTTTTTTATTTATTTTATATTACTTAAGAAAATATTTGGAAATTAATAAAATGATCTAATTAAAGTTCCAGTTTGATTAAAATATTAATATATCTATCATTATCATAATCTATTTATGAAAATTGAATCATATTTACAATCAAAAAATAAATCCATTAAATTTTTCTATAATTTAAAATATTAATAGAAGTAACGAAATATTTCGTCATTTGACAAGTTATGGTATAGATTAAGCTCATTAGTGAAGAATAAAAATCGAGTAATTGATTATCTCTTTTCAGTTATAGTTAGTGAATTCACTTAATTTTACTTTTTTCTATTATCAGATGTAGCAGTATGTAGAAGTACGTATAAAAAAATTTGCATTGTGATATAATATTTCAATATTTTAATGTTTTATTTAACTAAAATTATATTGTAATATTAAGGCATGTATTTATTTAAAGTAAGGTCTCCAAGGCCACTGTATCCCTGCAAGTGGTGCTAGGTGAAATCCGATAACACTGTTGTATACGTGTGGCTCCTCTCCACCAATCCCTAACCTAGCGAAGCTCATTAGGATGCTCAGTCTCGACGTAGCAGTCGTTTCCAATGGAGGTATCGGTTATCGCTCCCGCCAGGTGTGAATTACGTTCAGTCATTAAGTATTTGCACGCAAAAAAAATTCCACCTATAGAAATTCATTATCAATTGGAAGAAGTGTATGGTGAGAAATGTATGGATGTGAAAAACGTTCGAAAATGGTGTAGAGAATTTTCTGCTGGTCGCCTAAACGTCCACGACGAGGAGCTTGTGCTGGAAGATCGCAGGTTGACTCTCAATGAGTTGTTTTTCAACGAATGTTTTTCACATCCATACATTTCTCACCATACACTTCTTCCAATTGACGATGAATTTCTATAGGTGGAATTTTTATTGCGTGCAAATATTTAATGAATGAACGTACTCGTAACTCGCACCTGTCGGGAGCGATAACCGGTACCTCCATCGCAAACGGCTGCTACATCGAGACTGAGTGTCCAAATGAGCTCCGCCAGGTGTCGATTGGTGGAGAGGAGCCACACGTATACAATAGTGTTGTCGTATTTCACCTAGCGCTACTTGGAGGGATACGGTGGCCTTGGAGATCTTACTTTAAATACTAATATTTAATATATATTTTAATTACCTATTGCTTTAAAAAAAAATTACATCCTATTTAAACATTAAATGAAAATGAAAAAAATAAAAATGTATTTACTATTTAAATAAAGCAAGTTTATAAATACGAGTATTTAATAAATACTAGAAAATATAATTTATTAGAATGGTATTATATATTATTAGTATAATATAGGAAGTTCATGCATTAAAAACTATCAAAATATGCATGTAAATATGCGCTTAAAATCTTTAAAATATGCGCTAAATATACGTATGCATTTAAGTTTTTTTTTAGATTAAGTTTTTTTCGTTATAATAATTGAAAGATGTGGAAAATATGCACAATTTAATTAATATAAATAATTAAAATAATATATTAATTGGTATATAAAATATATATCGCAATCGCGAGTCGCAACAATCATTTAATCAATTAAAATCATATTATGAATTATCTAAATTATCTCTATACATGGAATTCAATTTACTGATGTTTCCACAAATATTAGTTCTACTGATATATTATTGATGTTTTTATAGTCATTTTTTTCAACAAATATATTTTAAAATATACTAAAAATCTTACATTTTCATGAAATATTAATAAAACAAAAATAATAACACAAGTAAATGCAGTAAAATGCAATTTTATTTTAAAATATGCATATTTATGTAATAAATCTCAAAATATGAGAAAATATGCCAACTAAAATTTTATTTTTGAACTCGTTATGTTGCGATTCAAATTTGTCGCTCATCCAGCAACTTTTTAATGCACTCAGAAAAAACATGCAAATGCATGAAATTCCGGGCCCTAATTATTAGTGTACCTATATTATTACTATTAAGTATTGATAATAGTAATACTATGTTTCCAATTTTAAATTATGAGTATAAATAAGTTAAATAAATTTGAGTAGATTTTTTTCAATAAAACTTTGTTAACATTGCTATAACTATACTAAAAGAAAAGGCAACAGGTTTATATCATAAAGAGTAAATTATCTATTTGAATATTAATATGAATAAAATAAAACATTTTTAAATGAAAAATGATACTAAAATAAAAAAAATATCGTCTCAAAATATTTGTTAAAATAAATGTAGAAATGTTTGTATTGAATAGTTATGGGAGGTGTTTTTGAAAATAAATGATTGAAAATTAGAACAATTTTTTTGTTCTTTAAATAAATTTTAAGACACTATTATAATGTTATATGAAATTATTATTAATAATAAAAACCAATATTTTTATTTGACAGTTGAGACGTAAAAATAATATATTGTCCTCCCTCATGCAAATACAAAATAAAAATGTTTATGATAAATATGTCGATAACAATATATAAGAAAGACAATTATCAATAACAATTACTTTTGTATGTATAGCTACAATAAAATTCAGTTTCAGTTTAAAAATTGAAAAATGAATAGTATTTTATAAATTGATTTATGTAATAAATAATTATAATTAATTAAGAAATTTACATTAAATTTTTTAAATGTATAAAACAAATGTCATATTTAATCATACTTGCGATATTAATATAAATAATTAATTAATTTTTTTTTTTAACTATAAATAAGCAAATTTACTTGTAAATATGAAAATTGTTGAAGTTTTATAAGAAGAAATATGTAATGAAAAATAATCAAAGATGATCTTAAAAAAGACGATAATAGAAATAATAATAATAGATAGGATAACAGTAGTCGCGTAAATTGGCCCTTGCAAATAATGGATTTGCACTAGGTACCATATTTGAAATATGTTTTAGATTTGATCGAAGCGAAAAATGTATTGGTTTTACAATGATGAGTGTCTTATTTTTTTGTTTTTATGTCTTGCTCCGATTTTCATGAATAGCATATGTTTCCGTTTGAAAAATGGATGTAATTGTCAATTAGTACATTATTTAGGTCATTTTTCAAATTTCTCAAAATTGATCCTATGTGATAGGAGAAAAGGCAAAAAGATGATGAAAAACGGCATTTTTCACGAAAATTTAAATTTTGGCGAATTCGATTTCAATATTTCACGATAATTCATTTTGAAAATTGAAGAAAAATTTGGGATTCACTTAGATGCTATATATGTATAAATATAGTACCTAAGTACAATATATAATCACATATATACATACCTATATAATATATCAGGGCCTATTTTTTATAAAGATTCGTACTACACATTTTTTAATGTTCAAATGTACAATGATATAATACAGAATATAGAGCGGTGGGGGGCCCAGCCCACATCCCTTTACCCCTTCTACCAAACTTCTATGATTATAGTTGTATACTATTAAATAAAATGTCAATTTTTAATTCAGAGCGAAGCGATTTTACAATGATTTATTGATGTGTGTATTTTTTTTTTTTTTTTTTGTTATGAAGACACTTTTACTACCCAAAATAATACTCAGATTTTCACGAATAGCAAATGTTTCCGGTTGGTAAATGGATATAGTTAGTACTTTATAAAGGTCATTTTTCGAATTTCTCAAAATTGACCCTAAACGATAGAAAGAACGACAAAAAAATGGCATTTTTCAGGAAAAATGAAATTTCGACGAATTCGATTTCAATATTGGCCGATAACTCGGGCAATTTCAAAGTAAGAGACTTGAAAATTTTATTGGGTAATCACATTGGTATTATATATGTGTGGCGAAATTTTGGAACCGTTACGTTAATCTTTCTACAAAATATAAGACTTTGAATATTTTGTAAAATTCTCGTTTTTATGTAAATAATGTTTGGTAAAATCTCTAGTCTCAATTTATTTTATAGTTGTTTAAAGTCGATATTTTTAGTTTAAATGAAAATCTTAGAATCCGTATGAATATTCTTCTTATTATTATTTCTCAATACTTTTACAATAAAAATTAAGAGAAAAGCCCAAAAAAATGGAGAAATTTTTGAAAATTTTATTGAAACATACTGACATATTTTAACGAATTTCCAAAATTTTAGGAAAATTTCAAGACTCGATTTTTTTTTTATAGATATTTAAATTTGAAATTTCATTAAAATTACAAGTATTTATATTTAACGTAGAGACTGATAAATGTAAAAAAATTAATCGGTACATATATTATTATAATAATATATAATTATATATATATATATATGTGTGTGTGATAAAACTTTTTCGTTAATTTTTCTACAAAATATAGAAATTTAAATATTTCCTAAAATTCATATTTTTATATATATGTTTGATAAAATTGGTCATTTCGAGTTTTAAGGTGTAAACATTTTATTGAAGTAATTAAACTGACATATTATTTAACATATTACCAAAAAAATTAGAAAATCCCAAGTCTCCTTTTTTATTTGTAGCTGTATAAAATTGATAATTTTAGACTTTTAGAGTAATTGGTAATCTAAGAATTCATATAAGTATTCTTCTTATTATTTCTCAATACTTTTACAATAATAATAAGACAATAATTTTTTAAAAATTTTGAAAATTTTATTAAAGGTCAAGTTCATATTACAGAACTCAGTTACAAATAATTGTGAAAATTATAATATGTAAGATTTATTTGGTACTTAGTTGTTTAAAGAATAAAAAAAAAGAGCTGATACTGTTGTGGAAAATATGCAGGTCTATAAAAGATACTAGTAATAGGATAGTATTGAATTTTGAAAATTTGAATGCAATATTAAAATTAAATCATTACAATTTACATATTTACATTTGAAAAACGATTCTGAGCGAAGTACTGTCAAATTTTGGTATTGACTCATTGAAGGGTTTTATGAGTATTTATATTGAATGTAGAGAATGATAAATTTAAAAATTTTATCGGTACTTATATTATCTGATGAACCTCGCTCAAACTACTCTCAAAATCCTTTTTACGAATGTAATGATTTATAATTGTATCCTCTTCACACTAGTATCCCTTCCTTGTTTTTTAGTGTTTAATAACCATACATTTTTTTTAAAAGTTACAAATCATTTAAAACACAAATTAATTAATTTACAAAATAAGATAATTATAACAATAGATAATATCTAAATGGTTCAAAATATTAACGAAAATTGTTATAATGCTTTGCAATACTTCATGTCCTTAAAGGTTGGGGTTAACCTGCTTCAATAAGTACCTATCATCAAACGTAGGTGATAAATTAATGTGTCACATGGCCAGCTATGCACATGCGCAATTCAAATAATTGTGCAACTGTGTGAATGTAATTTCGTGTAGACATGTATACTATAACATTTTTACAGAAGGCGACTGAAGTCATTGTATCTGCTACTTATCAATATATAAATACGAATATAATAATACAAAATATTATGCAAGCTACGTAATTTGTAAGTGCTGCTACGGCTACAGACTGCACTGAGAATCGTTAATGCAATAACTACATTAAAATTATTTACATGTTCATATTTGTAGAATTTTTTTTTAATTTCCAATATTTCTATATAAAAAAATAATAAAATTTGATCAATTTGAAATAACATTTCTTTATTTTATTTCAAAAAATGTACCTAGTATCAATGATTTTTTTTAATTTTTAATTTTTACTATTCCTCACCGGGAAAAACACCACTGCATCAATATTATTATTACTATTCATGAATACAGAATAATTGGTCATTTTAATACATTGAATAATTAATTTAATTTGCCTTATATGATTTAAAAATATTTATAATATACGTATAATAAAATATCAAGTATCATAGTTGATAGTAGGTATATCTTTATCATACTGAAGTATAATGTTAATACCTACATTATTTATAAATTTGAATTTATGATTTTGAGTTAAGTAACAATGATAAAATATGCCATTGTCTTTAGTTTATATGAAATAATTATTTTATATGGTAAATGAATTAGTCCGATTATTTACCAAATAAGATATGTATTCACTATTCAGTAAATATTTTTGTCCAGTTAGGTCACTTATTAAATATTTCAATAATATTCTAAATTGATATGAATAAATACTATAATTGTTTTACTCCAATTTATTAATTATTTTAAATTTCTAACATTTTATATTTAGTGAATTAATTTTAATTACAGGCTATCTAAATAGATTATGTAGTGGTATGTGTTTTTTTATTATTTTCATTAAATCTATTACCTATATCAATAAAATAGTTATTAATTAATAGATACATATTATAAAAACAACTTTGTTATTTAAATACAATTTATGTTTCAGGTCTTATGAGTACAAATCCTCAAGAATGTTTTTATCATATATTTGAAGTCATAGGTTAGTAAATTTAGTAGGCAGCTGCATATTTCATAAATCAGTTGGTACCTATATACTTAATACATGTTTTTAGTATTATTTTAGTACCTACTACCTAGGTATTAGTATTAGGTATTTATTTTTAATTATTTTAATGTTTAGTTCAAGAAGAAAATATGATTGATAATTGTAAGTAAATTTTAATTCAATTAAAATAATTATATAATTTATACATGAATTTATTTATTTATAAAAGATATTTTAATAATGATAGGTAGATTTCTTTTAGTTTATAATTTTTTTTATAATTAACAATTATACTGAAATTATATTAATAGATAGTTCATGGTACAAACAGTACTTGGCGTCACAAGTTATATTAGGTAAATTTGAAATATTTAATATAATATAATATTTATATTAAATTTAAAAATAATATAAGGTATAAGGTTTAATAATATAATAGTTTAATTAAAAAAAAAAAATATATATAGTTTAGAAATTTTATAATTTATATAATAACTAATTATCTCGAATTAAAGACGTTTTAATTAGGAATTACCTCGTATTCATTGAATGTATGTGAAATACACAAAATAACAATATTAAATAAATTACAATATAATAATATTTAATTAAAATAATATATTCAATACAAATAAGACATTAATACGGGACCGCGATATAAGAAACCATAGACGTTACTGAGCCATCACTAAATACAGTGTTCTTATTGGATATCAGTATATCACGTTATCGCGATTATCAAAATTATGTTATATGTGTTATCATCATAATCTCAAATCTGTGATTGTATTATTATTGTTTTTTCATATTATACTTAATAGTTAATACTCTTATACTTATTAATTATTACTAGGCTTAGGGACTTTTAGCATTTGCATACTTTTTTTAATTATTGTTAAATATAGTAGAGTGCGAAATAAATTCGTTTCTCGGTGCCATGATATCAGATCTGAAATTTGAATGTGCATATTTTCGCATATTTGATAGATTTTGTAGGAGAGTGCATATTTTAAAATTTTTATGCTTATTTTGCATATTTTGTCAAAAATTTCAAATTTCAAATTAAAAACTATAGATACATATAAATTATACATACATAATTTAACTGGTCGAAAAAAAATGTATTAATAGGACTTAATTTTTCTAGTAATATGCTATCTGCAAACTACCCTCTCATATCTCGTTATAATTTTAGTATAAAATATAATTAATACTATATACCCGTATCGATCGTAAAACCCGCTGGATATCGACCGGATGTCGATAAAGATAATAGTCGATTTAGAATAATAAATTATTAATTATTGTTTAGTGTTCAGTTCAGTCGATTTTATCCGTCGTTGTTTTTGCATCTCGCCGTCTCGCTACCACGCAACATCGAATCATAAGTAAAACGTCGTGCCAGTATATTTTGTAACATTGTATAATGCCGAAAGTATAACAGTCTACGAGTAGCCGACTACAAAGTTTTGTTTCGGAGTATGAAGATACATTTACATCCGATGGACACGTTTAACTTTTTAAAGTTAAAAGTGAAAATAACCGAGATTTAGTGCATATAAATGCATATTATAATATTTATAATGCATATTTTAATGATTTTAGAAGCATATTTGCATGCATATTTGTGTATTTTTTAGAGCTATAAGTCCCTAAGCCTAATTATTACAATATTAATAAACAAAATAAAAAAACAAGATTGTATGTCATTTATTATACATTATATTACTCATAGTTTTATTTCTTTGGCTTTGTTGACATACAAAATACTTGTGATAAACTACTCTATAAATAACATTAATAAATCATACAAGTTCTAGTAATAATTAAATACAATTAATATAATGAATGATCCATCAATTAATAAGATCATTTCATTTTGATATGCATAGTATTATTTTATTATTAAATTTATATAATTAATTCTATATATATGTATATCAAATTTTATTCATTATTGTATTGCATTTTACTTTGTTGGATTTTTCAACTGTCCTTGAACAATTCAATTAGTTGAAGTTTTTTCTTAAATATATTCAAAAAAGTATTTATTTCATTTTCATTATTAATATTAGGTACATCTTATAATTGTAATGTGTTTTTCATTCTTCTCAATTTCACAATAAAAATTCTCCATGAGCATATTTATCTCCTTTATAAATAATTCTATATCCATTATTTGGATAATATGGATTATTTTTTATTAAAGACAAATAATATTAATAAATAATAAAATAATTAGTAATTACAGACGTCAGACATATAATAACAAACAACGATAGCAATTAGCAATTAGCAATATGCAATATTGTTTAGGAAGATATTTATAGATCTATGGTAATTGGTAACCCATGTGGGGATCGGTTGTATAATATTCACGGGTGGCTACCAGTTGGCAGAAAATTGATAAGGAAATTCAAGCTACCACGGCCGTCAGAAATACCAACAATGAAAAACAATGTGATAGTTACACCAACTATGAAAACATAAATATTGTTTTTTAAAACTGTCTAATAATGTATTCATGATAAAAAAAATATGTATTGGAAATTCGTATATTATACAAATATACAATACACTATAACATTGATTATAGTATAATATATATTATGTAATAATTATAAATTTTATTATAATATAATATTAATATACCTACCATAAAATTATAAAAAAAAATTTCATAGTTCTTTCCAAGTGGAAGGGACGCTCGCTACGCCTACCGGCTTCGCTCACTTCCTCAAGCGCCGCTTTGCGGCACTTTTCGTGAGGATGGGGCTACGCCCCAAGAGACTAAAGCATACCTACCTAATAGTTACCCCATAGAACGGATACTGGTGCGGATAGGCAGTGGTTTCGTGTGACCTAAAACCCTCGCTTCGCGAGACCTTTAAATATTTACCTATATATTACGGTCATATAAGTCCGGGATTTTACAATACACAGCGATAATTGTCTATATTGCTTAAATCATCTCATCCGTTTTCTATATTTAATATATACATAATGATAACACAGATAACATAATAATAATAATAATAATAATAATAATAATAATAATAATAATAAT
>JAIUCT010000023.1:5043700-5076787 GCA_021307375.1 Tetraneura akinire
GCGAAAAATGCAGTTTTTTCGTCATTTTTTCGCCGTTTTTTCTACCGCATAGCGTCAATTTTGAGAAATTCAAAAAATGACCTAAGTAAAGTACCAAGTACATCCACTTTGCTACCGGAAACATACCCTATTTGTGCAAATCGGAGCATTATTTCGGGTAGTATTTTTGTACACAGACATAAAAAAAAAAAAAAAAAAAAAAAAAAAATCACACATCATTGTAAAACCAATACATTCTTCGCTTCGCTCAGAATCTAATATAAAATTATAACCTATGTTAAGATTTAATATTCAATGTTACTGTTATTGTTTTAGCTTAAATATCTTTTTATACTTTTAAACGAACAAAATTACCATTTTTTTTAAATTCATGAATTATTATTTATATACTAAACCCGTGTCTCGGTCACTGCTATCAGTCTGCCGAACACGGATCCCGTCCCCATTGATTGTATATTTATTTTTCTAGATATTCCCCTTTTGTAATAGCGAGGTTGCCGTCCGGTCGCTTCTTAAGCCTCATCAGTCGGCGCCTAAACGCGCTCCCCATAATTGTAAATATTAGTTTATAGCAAGAATAAAGGAACGTGGTTACCATAATTACTGTGTAATTATTTACACCTCGGACGGGTGGCTCAGCCAAGCCGCACCGTTTCAAGTAATTGGATTACGCACTTAAATATTCCTCAGATTATGGGAAAAGCAATAACCTAACCTAAATCATTGTAAAATCAAACATTCTTGTATTTATTGTACAATCTCTATTCACTTTAACTCTTTAAATAAATAAATTGAATTTATTATGTATTTTACATTTATCAGCTAGGGACAAGATCAGTCCAGAAAGTACTATTGATCATGTAATAGGTAAGTTTTTTATTATCTATTAGTAATAAATGATAATTATTTATTAATAATATTTGAAAACTAAGTTAGGTAACAGATAAAATACTTATTAAAATTAAGCCCATAGAATATGTTATTATTTTAAATGATATACTTTTATAAATTAGGTATAATTAATCTAAATAAAATAATTTTTTTTCTTTTATTAACTACCTACATAACTATTACTAATATGATTTTTTTGTGTTGAAAGTAAACAATATACGCAGATTATAATTAGTTACATAACATTACACACATTGTAATTTAATTATAGTTAAACCTTAAACTTAAATTTTTAATTATTGATAAAGTTGATTTATTGAATATTTATTTGTAGTATATATTTGTGGTTTTAATAAAAAAAATTTAAATCGTATCTATTATTCGTATCTGTCATTTTATTTGAAACTTAAACACACTATAATGGCGTAGAATAAAAAAAACCTAGTAAAAAATGTTTTAAAAAGTACAAGAAAAATTAATTAAAAAAAAAAAAAAAAAATGGGGGTTGCCATTTTACTTCCAAAAGTTGTAAAAGTTGTTCGCTTGCGCGAATTGTATGAGCGGAATTTTCTTTTATTATGCTAAAAAATTACATTACGTTTTCCAAGCTTAACCCTATCAAAATACTAGGCTTTCCTTGTATCAAAATAAGGAAAAATAACATGAAGCTATTTTATTTATAATTTTAAAACCTTATAACTCAGCGAATTTAGGGCGTAGAAAAAATACTAAATAAAAATGTTTTTTTTTTAAAAAATAATGGGGGTTGCATTGAACTTTTAAAAGTTTCACTGCGCATGTGCGAATTGGACCGATGGAAAAATTTTATTTTATACTAAAATAAAACTGCAGTAGAGTACATTACGGTTCCCAGACTTAAAACCGTCAAAATACGAGTATCTTATATTTGGCCCACATAAACCTGTAACGGATTTAGTGGGACACCCTGTATATATATATTTACTAGATCCATCCTTCTTCCTTATTTACTTATTCTCTATTATGTCTATCTTATATCAATAATAATTCAAGCATAAAGCATCAAAATATCATAACATAAGCCAGTAAATTTGGTGGTGATTTGGGATCCCCTAAAACCACTACCTTGTCACGCCCCTGCTCCGTACACTCAATACATACATTATAAAATGACGTGTTATGATGTGTAATAATACCTAACACCTATAGTTTTGTATTAGGTTTGTCTATTATATTAATGAATAAGGGAAAAATTGAAATATAATAAGATTTATATTCAACAACGACATAAGAGGAATAAACTTTGATTAGAAATTCGTTTTTTTACATTTTTATGTATTAGACAAGATCAATAAGTTTATTTTAAAATTTAAAGTAAGATAAATATAGAATCTTTAATACTATACTCGAGATATACCTACTGATACTGTACTCGTATGTAATATTTCTACCGACCGTATTTATTGTTATAAGTACATTGTACACAGATTGTCTTATCATATTTAATCATAATACATTATTTATTTCTCAAATGTTTGTAATAAAAATGAAAATTTGAATTAGATATATACAATATAGGTACATTACTATTATGTTATCAGAAATAAATTATGATGCTCCTGGAAGTATGATATACAATTTTATTATTTTTTAATTACATAATGTATAATGTTAATATCATATTACGGGTATGAATAATATAAGTATTTAGTTCCTAAGTCACATACAGAGTGATATTATTATAGGTTTGTATATTTAAATTAAATATACCTATTATGATAATATTATACATGTATAAGTACTTAAAATAATATTTACTATACCTCTACATTAATATTATATTAATATATAAAATCTAATATTTCTAAGAATCTAAGCGGTTATACCTAAGACACTTAATCACATTTAATTTTTCATTTAAACTCACACGTCATTAGTAATACTAATTAAAATTACAGTATTTAATTAAATTATAATAATATTGCTTATAATATACTAACTTTCTAAAATTATAAGTATTAAAATTGTTAATCGTGTAATAACCTAAATTAAGGGGTTACCGTTATTTTTCCCAAATGTTGTTTTAACCGAAAATCCGAAAACCCGAAACCTTTTACCCGAACGCCTTTTTCCTGAATCTAAATTACCGAATGAATTTTTTCCCGAATGACACTTTTTCCGAAAGTCCGTAGACCAGAAACCTTTTTTACCGAACACCTTTTACCCGAATCGGTTTTAAAATCAATAAATTACAATGCTCTGAGCACAGCGACATACTGAACAGTTTCTTTTGACGACAACAGTGCATAGACAAATGGTACAGCAACTGTGTCATGAACATTGTGTTGTTTGCATGTTATCAGAATCGTGAAAATTTCTGTGATAATAGTAGGACACACCTAAGGATAATAAAAGGCTTACAAATAGTACCTATTAACACACTATAAACATATACCTAGGTAATAAATATAATAAAAACCATCAAACCTTAAAAGTCCCATCTAAAAACCAGCAGTCACTCCGGGCCAATAATTCTAAATTTCTCCGGGTCGAGAACACAACGACTCTACCTTCATTGATGGAATCATCATCAAGCGAATCGTAAATTAAAAAATATTCACCCGTAAGTGTCTTTTGATACCGATCGGGAAGAGTACCAAGGCAATTAAGTGTTTTTGGATTGAGTGGCAAATTTTTCCTTATGTGTAAAATAAATAAAAATTAGATTGGATTCGTGGAAATTTGAAAGAATAAATACCTTCGGACTTGACACATTGATTTTTTTTAAATTATCACGGTTAGGTAGATGACTGAGAACCCCGTCAGATAATCCAGCCATCTCTGTACGTAATATTTGAGCAGGTGGTAGTTGTGGATGGTCCTCAGCTTTCCGCTTCAAAGAATATTTGATGATCTCTGCTTCACACTTCTCTTGGTTGGGAACATGGTCGTGATCGTCCAACGTTGGTTCTCGTACAAAATAATTTTTATTTTCAAAAATATTGAACCCAGTAATAACTCTTGCTCTGCACTCTGTTATAAGTAATTTTTGACATTCCCAGTATGTTTTACCGTTGACTGGTAATTTTTTAACGCACGTAAATAAAACCACCACAAATTAATTTTGTTTCAACCAAAATTTTAATTTCAGCCATGATGGTAGAGTAAAATTAAATTAAAATAATTTTTATATGTATATAATTTACAATAAAACGCACGGGAAAAGTGGAAAGTATAACTGGAAGTATAAGATGGTCGATAGCACTCGAATAACGTGACTACGATTTCAACGATTATGTTTTACTTGTATACAAGCGATAATAATAATATCACAAATATCATAAATATTGGTGTGAAATCCAAATCAGTTAAATGTTCAATATAAAGCGAAGATAGTAATAGTACATAAATTATACATATAGGCATATGTCATTGTAACGACGGTAAAGTCCGATAATGGCAATCATGACGAAAAAACGGCAATATATTAATCAATACCTACATTATCTGACTGAATTTCGCTCAGAATCGTTTTTTTGAATGCAATGGTTTAACATTGCATTCAAATTCTAATTAAAATTTAATACTATGATTGGCACACCAGTATCCCATGCGGCAGGAGTATCAGCTCTTTTTTCTATTATTAATATATACTTAAAAAAGACGATCTGATACTCCTGCTGCAGGGATATAGGTGTGCATATCATAGTATTTAATTATAAATATAATAATATAATATATTTTTTCATCGTTTTTTCTAACGCATAGGATCAATTTTGAGAAATTCGAAAAATGACCTAAATAAAGTACCAAGAACATCCACTTTCCTACCGGAAACATATGCTATTCGTGAAAATCGGACCATTATTTCGGGTAGTAAGTGTCTTCATACATAAAAACAAAAAAATAAAATTATCAATTTTAAACAGCTATAAAAAAAATTAAGACTATGGATTTTTCTAATACTCGTATTTTGATATGATGACTTCAAACATAAAAAAAACGCAAAACAAAAAAAACAAAACGGCAGTCACCCATCCGCTGCCGATGCTTGTCTACGGTGCTTAACACCAAGGTAGCGTTCGGGAATGTTACGCCGACTACACCACAGGCGTCTCCTATAGAGACATAGTTTGTGTGAATGCCGTTTTTTCGTCATTTTTTTATAATATTTTCGTTTAAAGTAAAAATAACAACTTTAAACAGCTATAAAACAAAATTTGACTAGGGATTTTTCTCATATTTCAGAGTGATGTTAAATAATATGTAAGTAGGTATACTTCAGTAAAATTTTTAGACCTTAATACCGAAAATTGCAAATTTTATCAAACATTATATAAAAAATAAACAAGAATTTTACGAAATATTCAAAGTCCTATATTTTGAAGAAAAATTAACCAAACGGTTCAAAAAGTTTACCACATGTATATAGTAGCTATGTGAAGATCCAAAAAAATTTTCAAGTCTCTAACTTTAAAATTGCCAGAGTTATCGTGAAATAGTAAAATCGAATTTGTCGAAATTTCCGTTTTGCCGTTTTTTCGTCATTTTTTGGTCGTTTTTTCAACCGCTTAGGGTCAATTTTGAACTACCTATAGTTATGGTGGTATACGATTATACATTACATACGAGTATAACACATACATCTAAATATTACTTTATTAATTTAAAGTGCTAAAGTGTTTTGCTATGGTACGGTAGAGCGGAGATGTATGATCTAGAGGTATCTATTGGATACGTCGTGGTCGTGATAAATGAAAAAAGTGAATGGTTAAGTTATCTTATATAATAATGATAAATAAAGGGAGGTGGTATAATAATCATAGGTCACGTAGTCGTTAAGGTTAGATTGTTACATGATTAACAATTTCAACACTTATAATTAGAGACCGGAATTGTATGCAATTGCATAATCATACTGAGTGTATGCACGATATAGAGGGTTCGAATGTGGGCGTTTCAAATCTAACTGATTTTTTAGACAAAATTTTATTTTGCATATTGATGCATATTTGAAGGTATTTTGTTATTAATGCATATATGCATATAAGTAGTATATTTTATAGATTTTTATACTTTTTTACTATTTTTGGTTTTCTATACATTTAAAATTTACGTAAAAAATTTGATAATCAAAAAATATTTATTTTTTGTTTATAATATAAACAAAAAATAAATATTTTTATTACACATTTTATTAGTCACACTGTATTGACTCATGTTCCACAAAAATTTGTTGTATATTATATTTTTTGGTTCAAATTTTAAAAACTTTCTAGTTAATTAAATTGTGAATTCTTAATCTGTATTTATTTTATTATGTAGATAATTCAAAATACAAATTATAAACCTACTTAACAATAAATATTGATTTAGAATTTAGAATTTAAAAAAATATAATTATTGTTTTTTTTAAAATTTAGTACAAATTTTTAATGCATATAGTGCATGTTTTGAATGTTTTAGTGCATATTGGTGCATATTTTGCCATTTTTTATCATGCATATTTGCATCATATTTCACTCTTTTTTAGTGCATATAATTCCGGTCTCTACTTATAATTTTAGAAAGTTATATTAAGTATATTATAAGCAATATTATTATAATTTGATTAACTACTGTAATTTTAACTAGTAGGTATTACTAATGACGTGTGAATTTAAATGAAAAATTAAATGTGATAAGTGTTATATATACCCGCTTCGATTCTTTAGAAATATTAAATTTTTTATATTAATATAATATTTGTGTAGAAGTATAGTAAATATTATTTTAAGTACCTACCTACTTATACATGTATAATATTATCATAATATACTTATTTAATTTAAATATACTTACCTATAAAGCTATAATAAAATGCGTGATGATATAAACAATAGATACTGCGTTTCAAAAGTGAATATATCATTTTCGCACATCACGAATGACGCTCTCGGCCGTTTCGAGCCAAATTTTCTTCCACTCTTGCGAAATTTTTGCGTCGACCATACGCGATCGTTACCAACCGAACTTCGCCGACGTGTATACACCCAAGTTGAAATATTAATTAATTACCTGATGTATTACGGGCGCAACCGGTTAGGTTACCATTTAATCATTTAACCATTTATAAAGTATTTATATTAAACCATTTATCGGCGGTGTACAGCGAACCACTGCCGTTGGTTGACTGGACGCGCTAGTCGGAAATTACGGTAAATGGTGGGAGATGCGCGGCGCCGAACGTAAATTCGTCCATCGAGTGGTATATTCTCTTTTGAAACGCAGTATACTCGTACGTCATATAATATAATCGTATTGTCTATTACAAAAATATTTACACGAAAAATGATTAATAATATGAATCAAAATAACATGAAATAGCTTAAGTAATCATATTATAGATTGGTAAAAAAAAAAAAAAAAAACAGGAAGGGGATAAAAATCCATTGGTTATCTGGTCGTGATAAAAGGAAAAAGTGAAAGGTTAGGTACTCTTAGATGATAAATAAAGGAAAGGGGTATAATAATAATAGGTTACGTAGTCATTATTAAATAAAATAGGAAGAGGAAAAAAGTGAAAGGTTAATGTTGCGATGGCGGTGGCGGGATGCGTTGGAGGAGCTATGGTGGAGCTACAGTAGTGATACGGGGGAGGTACGGGGGAGCTATATGTTTTGCTATGGTATGATAGTACGGAGGGTCGGGGGATCCAGAACCGGCTATTATTATATCCTACTATTTATATATATATATTGTATATATTACCTATGTATATGTTACCGGAAATGTTAAAATTTCAGGAATTTATGACAATTTCTAGTTAATGTTGACAATTTCTAAATCAGTTATGAAGTTCCATCATAGAATAGGAATTATCATCAGTTCTTGAAGAATTTAGGAATTAATACCTACAGTATTAGAGTAGTTTGTTCATATTTTTAAATATTATATAATTATTAATTTTACATAAAGTAATATCGCCTTATTGCAATCATGTGCTGTTTCTAAGGTTTACGTAATTATTATATTATGTAAATTTAATAAATTATGTCCCTTCCGCCTATTAATAATTATTTATTATACTTATGTGTTTTATTTCTACATTCAGTGATCTGTGTTTTATGTTTAATTAGTTAAAAGAAATAAAAAAGCATCCTAATAATAAGCAAGTATCCTCGAGTGTTAGCGTTTAATATGAGAGTAGCGATTGCGAATAACGATCTCCAAGTGGAAGAACGGAAATATAAATATTTATTTATTTATATGATAAATAATTAATATATTGTTTACTTATTTACATGTATAAAGGTATATTTTAATACATATAATTTTTTATGTGATATTCCTAATAATTTGTTACCTACTTATTAGATTTATACTATCCATTTCCTAGTGTTTTTAGTAAGATACTAATTTTAATATTTAAGTAATATTTATAGTTATCGATGAAATAAATCATATTTAATTTTATATTTAAACATTTCAGATTTTATTAATGTACCTACGTCCTACATTATATATCAAATATGAGTTTTTTAAAAGAATTATTTAATTTTAAATAATAATTGGATAACAAATATAACAAGTCCACAGGATGATTATGTGAAAAACTATTGTTTGTATCTTTATTTCACTGAAATAATATACAGAGTGATTTTTTTTATCATTTTTTTTATCCAATGTGTAACTTTGAAAATATAAGTAGTATTTAAAAATTTTATTTAAAATTATTATTATTATTACACACTTTGTTCTATACTTTATCATAGTTATAATATTTCTACCCTCATCCCTTATATGCTTATATGATAAAATAACATCAACAGTTTATTTTCAAATAGAAACATATGAAATAAGTACTTACTACCTACTTAGTAAATTAAAAAAAAAAATGTATTTTTTTTATAAAATGTTGGACGTATAGGTTATGGAATCTGATTAATTTTTCACAAATAATTAACATTCTAAAGTATTGATGGGGGAAGTACGCGGTAACATATTCCATTTACATCGATAATTAGATGATTTCACATAATCAGTGTTGGGACTATCTAGATAAAATTATCTGAAATATTATCTAGATGACATTGAATCATCTTTTATCTAGATGAAATAAAAAAAAAAATATCTTTAGCCTTTATCTGTCCAGTTTATAAATTAAAAAGATAAAAGGTAATTTCGTAATAGACTAATAGGTATAGATTCCTGCTACCTATACAATATTAATTATTATATATTATACTTATTACAATGTTTACTTTGCGAGCATAATAAGTGTTTTATGTGAATTGAGATTTTAAACTTTTTATATTTATACATTTTATAATTAATATTTAATAAGTAGAAATATAAATTATGAATATTTTGTTTTATATTCATAATATATCATTTCATCTGATTATTTCATCTAGATAACTAAAAATTATCTTTTATCATTATCTGAGATACATTATAAGTTAATATCTTTATCTTATATCTAGATATAAATATTAGTTATCTTTTCCCAACACTGCACATAATCAATATTTGGTTTGGTTCATTTGACACTTATTAATAATGGTAATTGATATTTAATATCGAATTAAATAACGATTATGTAGTGAAATCATATAATATTATCGATGCATTTACATAGAAGTTATCACGTACTTCTCAATCAATACTTTAGATTTTAGAATTTTAATTACTCACGAAATATTAGTCGAATTTCTATAACCAGTATGTATAAAATATTATAAAAATACATTCTTTTAAAATTTACTAGGTATTTAAAACATTTGTTACTATTTGAAAATCAAAAGATGATGTTTTATCGTAATAAGTGATGAGGTTCAAATTAATATAACTATGTGATAGAGTATATTATAACGAAATGTGTAATCAAAAAATTCAAAAAATAAGTTTTTTTAAAACTACTTATAATATTTTCAAAATTATACATTGGATCATGATAAATAAAATCACCTCTATATTGATGGAAAAATTCTCTGTAGTTGTTATCATATAATGTTTTATATTGCATTAAAAAAAATTCACGACTTTTAAATAGTTAATAGTACATTTATATATTTATATAGTTAATAGTACGTTTATATATTTATATAGTTATAATTAAAAAATTGAGAAATTCAAAAAATATATCTTAATATATATGCATAATAATATTAAAAAATCAAGGGAAGGAATACTCCTGCCGCAGATATATAAGTGTGTAAATCATAGCGTGATAAACCATTGCGTTCGAAAAACGATTCTGAGCGAAGTTCAGTCAGATAATGTAGGTATTGATATATATATTGACGTTTTTTCATCATTTTTTCATCGTTTTTTCTAAATATTTAAAACGAAAAATTATATCACACATATAGATATAGGGACCATATAGGTACACATATAGTACATAAATAAACATCCTATACAATTTTTAACTCTCTAAGTGAACAATATAAATGTTCATAAAATCCCTAGTCACCTAAATGCCCATATCTGACAGAACTTCGCTCAAAATACTTTTTTTCGAATGTAATGGTTTATCATTGCGTTTGAATGATTGAATTTGTTTTTGAAGAAAGGGTTCCTTATTGTAAATTGTAGTAGTCTGTGTATTTTCTTCTTATTCGATATATTAAGATATGTCTAGGTAGACAATTTTAATTATATTGAGTAAGATAGTTAATTATTGCGTTATCGTTTTTGCATTTTTGTAATAAATGTAAGAGGCGAAAAGCGGTAGATTCTAGTTCTTCAGTAGATTTGATGATTTGATTTGAAGTAAGGATGAAGTGATAAAAATTTGTTGAGTATTTCAGATTCTAAGCGGAGCGAATAATATATTGGTTTTACGAGTACAATGATGTGTGTCTTTTTTTTCTTTTTTTTTTTTATGGTTGAAGACACTTTTACTACCCGAAATAATGATCCGATTTTCACGAATGTTGTATGTTTTTGATTGAAAATTGGATGTAGTTTGTACTTTATTTAGGTAATTTTTCGAATTTTTCCAAATTGACCCCATGCAACAGAAAAAACAACGAAAAAATGACGAAAAAACAACATTTTTCATTAGACGAATTTGATTCATCAGCTAAATGATTGTTGATTATAATAGTAACCATAGTGATAATATAATTATTATTCAAACTAATAGCAACCATCTATAAACAACAATTTCTATCGTATGTCTCATAATACTTCTTTGAGCACCTCCTGGGGTTGGCCCATCACAATCACAGATCATAGATCATAGATCAAAGTCTAAGGTCTATAATGAGAATTAAAGAACCCTTAGGTTAGGTTCGCTTAGGTTAGATTCGGTGATATAGGACGTTCAATATTTCGTAAAATTCTCGTTTTTATGTATATAATGTTGGTAAAATTGGCAATTTTTGGCATCAAGGTCTGCAAATTTTATTGAAGTATATATAAATTTTACTAAACATCATATCAAAATATTAGAAAAGTCCTTATTCTGAATTTCTTTATAGCTGTTTAAATTTCATATTTTTAGTTAATCGAAAATATTATGAAAAAAATGACGAAAAAACGGCACTATCTGACTGAATGTTTTATCATTGCATTCAAATTATAATTAAAATTAAACACTATGATTGTACACCTGCATCTATATCCTTTTCACACCTGTATCCCTTTCCTTGCTTTTTTTTTTTTTTTTTAATTGGTTTGGTTATTTTCTTTAATAAAGTTCATATGCTTTATCAGCTTTTGAACTTTAGAAAAATTGATTGTTTAATTGAAATTTTGGATTTTTGACTGTAGTTTTTAAGTTTTTTAAAATATTCTTATTGCTAGAATGCCAGGGCAATAATTATCTTTAACTGGAATGTGAGTTAAAGAGGTTGGTGTAATTATGTAGTAATGATACATACTCTTATGATTTGCAATTATTCCAAAGTGGGTGTTTGGCTTTTAGTTTATTGTAGATTATGCAAAAGTGATTTGATACCAAGTATATCTAAATGGTCAAAGTCTTATTTGTTGGTAGCAATTTACAAGTTTGCGATTGTTGTCAACGACCATGGTGACGAATGAATTTTAATATGCGTCGACGAGCGGAGGATGTACTAGATAAGAGACAAGAGTAGCAAAATACGTGCATGTTAAACATATACAATTAACAAAACAAAATAATAACGAGACAGGGAATACCTCTTAATTAATAGTAATTTGTCATTTTACTGATTTAATCTGATATTACGAGTATCAATAGCAATTTTCCGGCATATGGTTGATATCATTCTCTTTGGAACATTTACGATTTTCTGCCTTGCTTGTTTGTGTTTACATTTATTAATATGATAAGTTACAAAATATGTATTATAAATTATAAGAAGCAAGTACAATTTACTAATGCGTATCTAAACACAATATACCATTTTATTTTTAATTAATGCAAAATAATTAATGCTATGAACATTTAGGTTAACCTAATTATAATACAGTAGTTACTTTTATAATTATTTGATTTTTATATTTTAGCGAGTGTGCTAGAAAGGGTATTACGTAAGATATTTTATTTATTTTTTATGTAATTATTACATTTCATGATTATTTTTTAAATATTTTTGATATTGCTCGTTTCCTGGCAATTAGCTCACAAAGAATTGCTAAACACTGTCGTGCATGATTTATAAAGAAAGAAACTTGTAGATATTGTTGGAGAGATTAGAGCAATAATCATGTAGTGTTTGTAATGATACAATGATACATAATATGATTTACAACTATTCCAAAGTGGATGTTTTGCGTTTTTGTCATTGAAGATTTAGCAAGAGTAATTGGATTTCAGTATTCTATATAAATTGTTTGTTCGATACGGATTTTTGATTCCGATAACGTGACGGAAAACGCCCGTAAATTTCAGATCAAACTTTTAGTGTCAGTCACTAACAAGGCTTTGCACCCGAATTAACCAGAACCCGTAACACCACTAAAAACCCTTAAAAAACAAACACCTGAAACCCTTATTAACCTGAATAATATTTATTTAAACAACCCGAATTAACCCATAACCTAAATAAAAAATTCTGGTTAACCTAAAACCCGAATGAATTTTCAAATTAAGAATTACTCCAATACGTTATTATTTGTATATATATTTGATATAAATTTACATAAAATAATTTTAATATACTAATTTTTAACTATTGTATACCTACTATTGTGAATATGTATACTCTACAAAAAAACATATAAAAATTACAATTATTTATAATTATTATAATTTAAACTATTATCCTAATGTCCATTACTGTCAAATACTGATGATAAATTGACATATTTGGGTAAAATAATATCTTAATATTCTTAATATAAAATACAATTAATTAAAAGTACAAAACGAATTTAAACATGTTTATTATTGATGTATTTTATTTATTATTATTTATGTATTTACTTAACACCCGAATTAACCATTATTAACCCGAATAATAACGGTTATGTATGAGTACTCTAATATCTTGTAAAAAATTACAATGTGGTGTTTAAAAATCCGAATACCATCAACACCTGAAATCCATAACCCGAATAAATAATTCGGGTGCAAAGCCTTGGTCACTAATCGTACGCCGAATAGAATCTTGCGACTCTGCGATTGCGTTATTTAGATCATATGTGTGTAAAATATTAAACTTTAATTAATATCCAATACTATTATAATATACTCGTAATTCGAAATATAGCATTTTAATTCAGTCCACTAAAACATTGTGGTGAGTTTATTTAAGGAGTCCGAATCCTATCCATGGTCCAATCGAGCCGGATTTGGACAACTCGTCGTTTTATTGTGTTTTATTTTAATATTTTATGTTAAGTATTGATGCGTGATATCAAAGTAGCGTAAAGTTTAATTTTTTAGTTTTTTACCTATCGTAAATTGTAAAACTATAAAGAAACAGCATTTCGTAAAGGAATATAAGGTAAAGAGTCTCCTTAGTATCCTATTAGTATATATTTTTTCCTCAATACTTCCTTCTTTCCACTGTATTGGCGCGCGTTATATTATATAGATTTTATTGCCAAGCACGTGGAAATTCATAAATTTCGTATAAATTAATTATCATTAGCATTTATTAGCATTTAGTAATGCAAAAAAATTAATATTAAGATAACTGGTCAAGGTACAGTGTATAGAATAATTGAAAGTCAAATCTTTCTTGGCGTATTAAGTATTTCTCGTATTTTTTTGTAAACCCGTCCGTATTCGGTACTTCAGTATGAGTGAGATAGTGATTCTTATTTTGTGCAGAGGTCAATTTATTAAAGGCAGCGTTTTTGGAATTACGTCTAATCGAGCACGTGAGATAGCACGCAAGTAAAAATTGGAAAACTTAAAATAGATAAAACGTGGATGAGTTTCAACAGGTTCAAGCGGTAATATAAGACATAGGAGATTCGACCAGAAATGAGAATGAGTATTTTCTGTACCGTGAGCAATTCAAAAGTTTATATTTTAAGGCGGTTGCCAAAAAGTTAGTAAGAGACCCCGAGTAACAACATGTCGACGAAGAAATGTATAATGGTATACAGAATAGAAACGAAGTCGTCGATCACAGACATGCTACTGCAAAAACCAAAATAATACTAGCACCAATAAGTGTCCCAGTATTCTCCGATAAATACGAGCACTGGGCAGCATTTCACACAGAATTAATACACATTAATTCAAGTTTAAGTGTTATTCAAAAATTCGTATATTTAAGGTCGTCGTTATCTCTATCTGACAGCGCAATAAAGTGTATACAAAGTCTAAAAAGAACATAATCGCATGTGTGAAATATTGTTGAATTACGGCCACTGAAGATAATTTAGTGAAAAAACTACATCATTTTATTGATGTATTAATTAGCAATATGCAGACGCTCGAAACTCTAATTTCGGCGACAGGGCTAAGAATCAATTAATTAAAATCGGCAAATTTCAAAGGGCACACGGCAGACTCCATGGTTATGGCTGCAACAAACACGTTAAAGTGTTATGTGTGCAATCAAGGGCACACTATTTATAAATGTCCATCATTTATTGCGTTATATATAACCGAGCGAATAAGTAAACCAAATGAGTTAAAACCTTAAAACTATGCAAGGTGTGTTCACGTAAGCACGAAGAAAGAAAACGTTCTCCAGAAATTGTCTGAAATGTTCAAAACTCTACAAGGCCACAACACTATATTACATAGCCAAATTATAGAAAATAACGAGCAGAAAAAATCCAAACAATATTGAAGGATATGTTACCTCTCGCTTCGACTTAGACGACAGTAAACGAATCAAACGATGCAGATAACGTATTGCTCGAAATATGCAAAGGTGTTATTAGATTCTGCATCAATAAATAATTTTATTTCAAACGACCTCGTGCACAACTTAGGTTTAAAGCGTGATCACACAGTGTGTGGTATAGGATACTTAAAACAAAATATTAGCTCATCTGTATTCGTAAGAGTAAAATCGCGCATTAACGAATATGAGGTGAATTTTAACTCCCTAGTAGTAGCGAAAACAATCCGTATAACAATTAGCTGATCTATCGTATAATGTACCGCGAAAGATTGATATAATTATTGCCTATTGGTGCCGGTCATTTCTTTTACATTATTGGTCCACGGTAATATAGGGTAATTAATGACGGACTCGTATATCAAAATACAAGGTTCGGTTCCGTGGTGTCAGGTGTAACTCAGAAATCAAGAGATAACGTAAGATCTAAATGACTAAATCGTCAAACACAGGTAATGAACTCCTAATAAATATCGATAATAATGATATAACTACTTCAAACTGCGTATCAATAAAATAATTATTACAATGATTAGGAAATCAAAGAAAACAACAAGCCGGCGTACACGCTTAAAGAATATATGTGTGAAATTTATTTAAAACGATACAGTTACTTGAAATGAACACGATCGGTTCATCGTGCACTTGCCGTTCCGTGATAATGTCACGCGGTTATGAAAGTTATACCTATGAAACGGCAAAACGTCGATTATTAATTTATTATCAATGGAAAAAAAACTAAAGTGCGATAATAAGGTACGAGCTGAATCCTAAGTTGATATACTCTTGCGTCTTCCAGATTTCAGTGGATTCGGCTCGAAGGCTGAATAGGTTGAGAACCTGGCCCATCTCGGCTGTCCGGTCCTGATGCCGTTTTCGTTGGAACAGTGGCGCTCGTTCAGCAGCGTGGTGTCCTCTGGTGGAGTGGACAAGATTATGTTTACGCCTTTACGGCAACTTTAGAAACCGTGCGGTACGCGCACATATTCCTAATTCCTATGTAGCCCTACCGTTGAATTCGGGAATACCTGGCTCAATTTCAAACGAGAACCAATTTGGTGAAGAAAAAGAGGTTAAGTCTGGATGTCAAGGTCAACACCGTGGTGTTGATAAATAACTCTTGCAATGGCGTCTCAGTCGGAGCCCGAATCCTATCCATTGTTAAAATCTAATTTGTTGGTTACCATTTACAAGTTTTCGATTGTTGCTAAACACTTTGATGATTCTGGTGAATTTTAATATGCGTATAGACTCTTAATGAGTTTCACAACATTGAAAACATCTTATTAAATTAAAATTTCACAACATTGTTAATTAACAGAAGATGCACTAGAAAAGAGACAAAAATAGTAAAACACACGCATGTTAAAAACCTTATTTTTTTTTTAACTATTAATCAAAATTAAATATTTTATATTTAACATTAAATCAATTATACTTTTAAAAAGAATATTTATAAGTATAATTTGTAATGTTTATTAATTGAAATGTGAAATTAATTAATTTAAATATTTTTATTAAAGTTTGCCGAGGTATGTATTTATACAAATTCTATTATTTCTAGACATTAATGGAATTTTGACAATATTCTATTGATTGTTAATAATACCTTATGAGTAAAAGTATTACTAATAGTGCTTAAAGAAAGTCTAAGGGTTGTATATCTATTTTTTATTTTTTCTCTTTTTGTATGGTAACAATACTAATATCTTCATAAATAAATGATGAATTTATGTTAGAGAAGTTTCAATAATAAGATACCTATTCATTATTTAACATTAACAAATATTTAAAACTATAAATTTATAGCATGAAAATGTAGTAAGGTACACCTAATATTTATAAATTGTGTAGGTAATGTTTCTTAGATAATTAATTCTGTTTAATTTATATTTAATTTGGTGCTTATATACATACTAGTTGTATTTGTGATTATTCAATTAAATTTATAATCCATTTATCTTATAACATTAATGTATTATATTAATCTTATACACTTATAACTTAATAAGTTTACATCCTGTTTATAAAAAAGTAAATTATTAAATAAATTAAAGTTATAATAATCATTCAAAAATAATTTTACATTAATTAGTATCCATTACATTTCATTATGTTTGGTCCAAAAAAGAGCTATTAACATCTATTGTGCATATTATGTATAATATGCATATATGATATATTAATATTATATAATATATTCCAAATCCTTGTGAATTTAAATTAGTAATAATTTTGTAGATTCTATATGAACAATGAATATATTATTCTATAAAGTATGGTTTTATTATCTCAAATTGATAGGATTTTAAGTGAATGATATTTTATAGAATTAGTTAAAAAAGGAATTATTATGTTTTTTTTTATCATTAAAAAAAAAAATTATGATTGATTTTTTTCCTAATTGTACATTTATAATAGTAATTTGAATTATTATTAAATATAAATTAATCATTTTGTCCTTTAATGTATTTGTGTATAAATTATATAATAATATAATGATAACTGATAGGTTTTTAAATTTTAATTTATTGCCTATTTAAATATTTTTCAGACAATTTAGAAAAATATAATGTTATTGGTATGTAGATTATTAATGTGGTAGAACGTGGAGTTTGTCAATGTATACTTTCAGTATATTACCACTAGATTTTTAATTATAAGTGAAAAACAAACTATAAATTATAATATAAGTTAATTTATATAAATATTATTTATCTATATTATTATATTTTAGATTCTGAGAGAAGCGAAGAATGTATTGGCTTTACAATGATGTGTGTCTTTTTACTGTTTTTTTGTTGTTTTTTTTTTTATGTCTGAAGACACTTTTACTACCCAAAATAATGTTCCGATTTTTACGAATAATTAATAATATATATCAGATATATATCATAAATAATAAATAATAATAAATTAATAAATATAAATATTACATAATGTAATCGTAATTTTTTTTTTTTTATACTGAATGTTATTCATATTGAATTGAGAGTGGACATAACTTCCTCACGAACTTCTTCTTTGTTTCGCTAGGAGTCTTGACCATAGCGACACTTACAACACCATCTTTCCCTGGTTAAACTTCTATGACACGTCCCATATATCATTGTACGTTATCCTCTTTTATTAATATCATAGTCCCAACCTCGATCTCTTGTTTATTGTTTTTTGACCATTTTGCTCGTACTTGTAAACTAATCAAGTATTCTACACGCCAATGTTTCCAAATATGTTGTGTTAGTTTTTGCACTCTCTCCCATCAGGAGAGCTGATTTTCATGACATAATGTTACGAGGTATGTCAGCCTGAGGTAATGATCCATCGATTAGAAAGTGTGCAGGGGTTAATATTGCTAGATCATTATGATCATTTGCTAGTTGTACAAGAGGCCATGAATTTAAGCACACTTCTATTTGTAGATACAAGCATAATATACAACTCGTCGTATGTCAATTGAGTCGTGAACACTGTATGATTTAAATGGTGCTTCATGGACTTCACCGCCGTCTCTTATAAACCACCGAAATGGGGGAAAAGTGGGGGAATAAAATACCAACTTTTTTATATTCATTCAATAAGTGTTGAACACGATTTTTATACTATGTCTACCGTCGACGTCCACAGATATTTAAGCTCATCTAATTTCTTATGAGCGCCTACAAAATTGGTCGCGTTGTCTGAATATATACGTATTATGTCAACAAATGCCTCTTCTCGAAATAAATATTCTTAAATTTAAATCTGCTAAAAACCCGTCCGTCGTCAAATCGTAAATGAGTTCCAAATCAACTGCTTTTGTCGTAAAACAAATAAAAACACACACATATACTTTACTTTGTGCCACGTTTCTTCGATGGCTTGATTTTACAAACATAGGTCCAGAGGTCCTGCATAATGTTGCGTGCCAACTTAACCAATATGTTCCAATCAATTATGTTCGGTAGTTAGGTATATTTAATTCATTTATTTAATATTTAATTCGAATATTTATTAGTATAAAATTAATAACTGTTTGACAATAAAATGTTCTAAGTGTCTTTGAATTTGGCTATGGATCGTCTCAGCTGGTCGTCTGCACCAGGTCTTCAGTGGTTGTCTCTGCTGGGTCGTCTGGTCGTCTGGTCGTCTCGAGGCTCCTTTATAGCCTCTCGCCTTCCTGTTGTTGTCACATTTGTCGTTATGGAAATTGCTCAGTACGGGATATGATTACATTTCATCATATTTTGTTATAACAACTTCCTGTGTTTTAATTTTAATTTACAAGAACAAAAATGATAATTTAGCTGACTAGGCTAACACGACGTCCGGTAACTAGGTTACTAGGTTAACATTTGTTGTTTGTTTACATCCCGTATATTTCACATATTTTACAGTGTTATAATGATTATTAATTTGGTAATTCTTAGTATTACACAACAATTTATATGTATATATAATATAAAATTATATAAAAAATATATAATCAAGATCAAGCCATATTCATATATAGATAAAATAAAATATAATATAAAATATATACTTAATCTAATAAAATAACTATAATCGTATTATATCCGTTGTAATATGTCGGATCGTAACAATAATCTATCCCGAAAAATTCAAAAAATTTAGTCGGTTTTTCTATGTGATATATCGGTAAATCATCCGTTATCGGTTCTAATATTGTTGGTATTACTTTAAAATAACACACACAATTATGAACTACTTTCCGTGTGTTTTCTCGTTCTTTAATCGGTCATTATTTTAATCTAATAGTCGCCAACATTGCATGTAATATTCGTTCATGTCCGCCTCGAAAATAAATAAATAATAATATAATATAAAATAATAAATTGTTCGCATGTCTTAGTCTACCTCCAACTCTTAATATTTTATTTTCGTCGATAAATGGATTTAATCTAAATAGCTTACTTTTCTTAGATATCGCCAGCCGTTTTTCGTCGTGTCCACCGAGCACCCGTATTTTAGCCGCGATTGCATGACATTGCAGCATACGTACAAATGTCATTAACGCGTTCTGAATTTCCGATTCCGATAATGGGCGCGACCCGTTTCGCCCAAAATTCGTCCCTTTACGTTTCGCTTAACGTGTTTTTATCATTTTAAAAATAGGTTTGCAATGGTTATAAGTTGTTTTCAAGTGGAAGGGATGTTCGCTACGTCTGTCGGCTTCTCTCACATCCTCGAGCGTCGCTTTGCGGCACTTTTCGTGAGGATGGGGCTACGCCCCAAGGGACTACGTCATACTTACCTCATAGATCTCATACTGGTGCGGATAGGCAGTGGTTTCGTGTGACCTAAAACCTCGCTATTTAAGACCTTTGGATATCTACTCGATAATTGGTACCCATTATATGAGTTATAAATAATAAAAATTAATTCAATGAAGTAGGAAAAATGCGCAAAAAAATTTAAATGTTTGAAAAAATGTATACGAAATGTATATAACGTAGCGGAACACGTTCGTTTTACACATAGTCAACAAATGTCACCTGTAATTTTGTTTTTTTGAAGTAAAATAATTAAATTCATATTAAATAATATGAAGTAAATGTTATAACTTATAACTAGGGCTCGGAAGTTCTAGCAAATGCATATTTTTCTTGGTTCGTCCTAGAACATCCAAAGTAAGATACAAATATGTTTCATACTTCTCTGATGTCATACACGAAATTTTATTTTGATATTTTTTGCATATTTACGGTTTTTACTGCTATTTTACTAATCTACGGTTTTTATTGCTACTTTTGGGTATATTTTCTCATAAATACATATTATAGGAGATATTTTGCTAATTTGGAGTTATAAATGCTGTTTATGGGAATATTTTTAGATAATAAAGGAAATAAACACATTTTGTTGAAAAACTAAATTATCTACCAAACAACCGCCTACGAATATGTGAACGAAAACAAATTTTTTTATTTTAAGATGGTACGCATCCGAAATAAACGGAAAAAACGTTGTTATCGTCGATTAAATTGGACAATTTCGTTTGTTTCCAATAAATTGTTTATTTTTAAAATCGTGTCGTTAGTCACATTTTACTATCGCAATATCATCGGATTCGTTGTATTATTTTAATTTTATTTTAGTGTTCCGTCGTCATTTAGATGTGTCGCGTACTCAATTAATCGTGAACTGTTGTACATACAACATACTCTCGTGTTTTTAGTGTTTTTATATTGATTTAAAAATGCCTAAAGTTTATTAAATCATCTCCAAACTTATGTAAATGAATTTGGTTCTAATATTTCCTCATTGATTCACGTGTATTATTTTGTAAAGTTTGTGAAATTAAAAAAATCGAATACTTCATATTTAAAAATTTTTGTAAAATAAAATATATTTTAAATTTCATGTTTAAAAAAATTTGTTATAAATTTTATTTTGCATATTTTCCAATTTTTAGTGCTATTTATAGCGCTTATATTAGTGTTTTAATATTTAAGCGCTAAAAATTAATTTTTTAAGTGCTATAACTTCCGAGCCCTGCTTATAACCATTGCCAACCTATTTTGAAAATGATAAAAATACGTTGGTCGAAACGGGTCCCGTCCCCGATAACAATCCTATTATTTTTGTTGTATTACGAATATTACTTACCTAATGCATTTCGATAATATAGTATAATTACGCTATCTTCTTCTTCGGGTGCCTATCCGATTTCGAATGTTGGCGACCATTCTAGCAATACTCTTCCTGTCGGTTTTGACGATAAACAACTCTGATAAGCTATTTTCAAACCATTCCTTTAGATTATGAATCCATGATTTTCTTCTTCCACCAGGGGCTCTTTTTCCATATAATTTCCCTTGCAAAATGGCTTGAAGTATTGAATACCTACTCAATGCTATCACATCACTACTATTCAATTAGTTCACGACGAATATTTTACATAATTCAATAAACTATTTTGATCGTCTGTAATTACTATCCTACTTCTTTATCGCAATTATGAATTCAAAACAATAAAAGACGATCTGATACTCCTGCCGCAGGGATATAGGTGTGCATATCATAGTATTTAATTTTAATTAGAATTTGAATGCAATGATAAACCATTGCATTCGAAAAAACGATTCTGAGCGAAGTTCAGTCAGATAATGTAGGTATTGATTAATATATTACTGTTTTTTCGTCATTTTTTCATCGTTTTTTTTAACGCATAGTGTCAATTTTGAGAAATTCGAAAAATAACCTAAATAAAGTACCAAGAATATCCACTTTTCTACCGGAAACATATGCTATTCGGGAAAATCGGACCATTATTTCGGGTAGTACAAGTACAAGTGTCTTCAGTTATAAAAACAAAAAAATAAAAATATCAATATTTTAAACAGCTATAAAAAAAAATTGAGACTATGGATTTTTCTAATATTTTAATATGATGACTTCAGATTTAAATAAAAAAATACAAAAAAAAGGCGGTCACCCATCCGCTGTCGATGTCTGGCTACGGTGCTAAACACCAAGGTAGCGTTCGGAATGTTACGCCGACTACACCACATGCGTCTCCCATAGAACCATGTTTTTGTGAATGCTGTTTTTTCGTCATTTTTTTCATAATATTTTCGTTTAAACTAAAAATATCAACTTTAAACAGCTATAAAAAAAAAAAATCGAGACTAGGGATTTTTCTAATATTTTGAATTAATGTTAATTAATATATACATATACTTCAGTAAAATTTTCAGACCTTAATACCAAAAATTTATAATTTTATCAAACATTATATACAAAAAAACGAGAATTTTACGATATATTCAAAGTTCTATATTTTGTAGAAAAATTCACGTAACAGTTCCAAAACTGTATCACATATACATAGTACCTATATGGACTCCTAAAAATTTTTCAAGTTTCTAACTTTAAAATTGCCAGAGTTATCCTTATCGTGAAATATTGAAATCGAATTCGTTGAAATTTGAAAAATGCCGTTTATCCGTCATTTTTTGGTCGTTTTTTCTACCGCTTAGGGTTAATTTTGAGAAATATGAAAAATGGCCTAAATAAAGTACCAACTACATAAACTTTGCTACCGGAAACATATGCTATTCATGGTAATCGGAGCATTATTTCGGGTAGTAAAAGTGTCTTCATACTTAAAAAATAAGATACACATCATTGTAAAACCAATACATTTTTCGCTACGCTCAGAATCTAAATTAAAATAAATTATTTATATGGAATAAAATATTTTATTTTTAGATGGCATGACTCATGTAGAAATACTTTTCCGTTTCTATAACGATAACGGTGAGAACAATACAAATACAATTTAAAAAAAAATTAGGAATTTGTAATACTATTATTATATTGAATATAAATTTAATAAATGAGGAAAAATATGAAGTCTTTATAAAATTTATGATATATTATAGGACATAGGTACTAATAAATTAATAATATTTTCACTTATTATTGAATAGGTAAAAAGTACTGACATGTGACAATAAAAACTCGGAGTATATAATATATAAATTCCAATTTCTTTCATTAATCATTATATTCCAAAAAGACAAATCGAATATTTTTCATTGTATTATTGTCCTAAGTCCAACCAATATTAGGTTTGCTCTGTTGGCTTCTATACATTGTCAATTTGGATATCTCATATACGTGTGTGCAATAGATATCTTCCAACGAACGGAATGGCGACGTTATCATGTCAGAAGCATTTTACAATCGGTTAAAATTCGAAAAAAAATCATTATCTAATTTCATTTTGTTATTGATTTTTTATTTAATCGGGTTAACAATAATGCGCCACATAATTCTAATCACAGAAATTACACTACATTTAACGTCACGACCATTGATTTTGTGTAGGTACTCGTAATTATAAAAAATTTATTTTAGTTCTTCTAAACATATTCGTGTTCCTAGTTTCCTACAAACTGCAAAATAATTATTAACCATACTTTATTCCAGATACATCTGCTATTAAAATTATTGCAATTACATTATTCTGCGGGGCGTCTTTTATAACGCACACTTTTCTATCTTAATTCCGCCAAATTTAACCGTTCAATAACGCACACATTAATATATTATATCAATAACGTGTACATTTATCTAAAATAATACTATCTTTTAGTACCGCACACCTGCAGTTACACAATATGCGTTTCGAACGCGCGCGCTCGCGTTTTTAAAAACTTCGCGTTTCATAATATTTATTAAATAGCTGAGAATAAAAATAGCTACTATTCACACTAGAGAAAAATACTCGCGTCCGACGGTTTAATTTTAGGCGATCGAACGCGAGCGATTATGAATTTTAAACAACGTGTATTTCATGTTATCATTCACACAGCGCGTTTTTATACCGGAAAACGTCGCGTTTTATTAGTTTTACTACTTATTTTAATATACTACTCGTATAACATTTATTAAATAGTAATGACTGTTGGGAAGATTATTGTTAGAAACTCATAACTTTCGGTGATGACAATAACATCAATATTCAATATGCTATTACATTATAATACAAATATAATTTTACTTACCAATTGGTCAAATGATGAAATTGACATACGATAATATTTAAAAAACTCTTGTGGATCATTTCTCAAAATCATAAAATTAATTTTAAAATGGCCTTCAATTGGTCTTTTTAAATTTAATGGATGAACCCAATGACGTCTTTTTAGTTTTTTTTTTGTTTTTTTATATAAGGCATAAATTATACATGCTGTTTCAACTTTGTCTAATAAATCCATTATTACTAAAATTACTTTTTTATTGTGTAAACAAGGAAATAATTTACTAGTATAGTATAGTATAGTTAATTTTAAAAACGCTGTACTGTGTATAGAACTTATGTGAGCGCTCCGAACGCGACGTTTTCAAAAACGCCCGCGCGCGCGCGTTCAAAACGCATAGTGTGTAACAGTCTTTAAACAAGATCACAAAAACATAAAAATAAAACTTTCGGGATTATACGCAGATAACCTAATCTAATAAGTTAATAACATTTAATCGCGACTCTTTTCGATTTCATGTACATTAAAAAAAAAATAGTTTTCGATTGGAAGAAATAGCTACACTCACTTTCTTAATCATCGTTTCGCGCCACTTTTCGTGAAGATGGAACTACGCCCTAAGGGACTACAACATACCTACCTAATACAGTAATACCTACCCTTAAACTTGATAATGGTGTGGATAAGCAGTGGTTTTGCGTAACCTAAAAACTCGCTTCACGAGACCACTGGAAAAATAATAAATAATAATACTTTGCCTAAAATCTATCGGCATTATATATATAATATTTGTAATTTTTAACTGTCAATCAAATGTGAGCGGTTTTGAATTATCAACCTTTCAAATTTCCCTTTTTTAACAATAGAATAAATGTGTGCGGCATTGAACGATGTAAAATGTGCGGTTTTGACGACCGCCGATCCTGCGATATTAATATTTCGGGTTATGATTTTATTTTATAGTAAATTTAACATAAAAATTATTCTATGAACCCAACAATATTTATTACTATTTATAATTAATTAATAATATAAAAAAAATTATTGTCTTTAACTTTTAACTAGAAATTGATGGCCCACGTAAAAGTAAGTAGGTATAGTAATAATGTACAATCGAATATCATACACATAATATTATTACCATATTCTAGTAGTCATAATTCATAAAAGTTAAAACTCATTGATTATTATTAGTTATGACTTATGACAATAATTATACTTCTTCTTAACCATATTTTTCATAATAAATTGAAAAATAATATTGAATATGTGAGCAAGTACATTATAGATATATATTATATATAATAAAATAAAATATCATACGTATTAATAAGTTACTAATTTTAAAGATTCCATTGGAGATCATTATAAGAAACATGTAATTTATGCATCAAAATTAAAGCCAAGTAATTATAATAAAAATAATAATAATAATAATAATAATAATAATAATAATAATAATAATACTAATAATAATAATAATAATAATAATAATAATAATAATAATAATAATAATTATTATTATTATTTTTATATGTGGTTTCTTTTTTTGTTTTTAATAATTTTATTTTATTCTAATTAGTGACAAAGGATACATCGCAATTTTGTAATGAACCTCAATGTCTACAGCCATTTAAAATACGTAACTATAATGAAATTGTTCAATATGACTCCGTACATCCAGACTCCTCTGGTAAGTTCGACAATAATAAAATACTTTGTTTATGTTTTATAAAACTATATTCAATAATTCATGCATGGGAATTTTATCAATAATAATTGATATAATAATAATAATAATGTGACGGACGTCGGCAACAATTTCTTTCCTGTAGCCCCAGCAGTGGCGTAATTTGGGCAAAATTTCTGGGGTTGCAAATTGTAAATGATCATATTAAATTTTAGTCTCAATTATATTTTCCATACCTACTTCTCTCCTCGACATAACATAAACAACTATGATAAGTATAAAAGAATAAAAAAAAAAAAAAAAAGATGAGCTGATACTCCTGCCGCACAGGATACAGGTGTGCGGATCATAGCGTTTAATTTTACTTAGAATTTGAATGCAATGATAAACCATTGCATTCGAAAAAACGATTCTGAGCGAAGTTCAGTCAGATTATAATTTTCGTTTGAACTAAAAATATCAATTTAAAACAGCTATAAAAAAAAATTGAGATTAGGGATTTTTCTAATATTTTAGTATGATGTTAAGTAATATGTATGTATACTTCAGTAAAATTTTCAGACCCTAATACCAAAAATTACCAATTTTATCAAACATTATATACGTAAAAACGATAAATTTACGAAATATTCGAAGTCCTATATTTAGTAAAAAAATTTAAAAAACGGTTCCCAAATTTTACCACATATATATAATAGCTATGTGAACACCCAAAAAAATTTTCAAGTCTCTAACTTAAAAATTGCCCGAGTTATCGTGAAATATAGAAATTGAATTCGTTAAAATTTCATTTTTCGTTAAAAATGCCGTTTTTTCGTCATTTTTTCGAAGTTTTTTCTACCGCTTATAGTCAATTTTGAGAAATTCGAAAAATGACCTAAATAAAGTACCATCTACATCCACTTTTACATCTGAAACTCGCTATTCGTGAAAATCGAAGCATTATTTCGGGTAGTAAAAGTGTTTTCAGAATATTTATTTATATGTATGGATTCTAAAATTTTCGTTTTCCTAAAAATATCAACTTAAAACGGCTATAAAAAAAAATTTTGACAATGGATTTTTCTAATATTTTAGTATGATGTTAAGTAATATGTAAGTATACTTCAGTAAAATTTTCAGACTAAAATACCCAAAATTGACAATTTTATCACACATTATATACGTAAAAACGTGAATTTTACGAAATATTCAAAGTCCTATATTTTGGAAAAAAATTAATGTAACGGTTCCAAAATTATACCACATATATATAGTAGCTATGTGAACATCCAAAAAAAATTTCAGGTCTCTATCTTAAAAATTGCCTGAGTTATCGTGAAATATAGAAATTGAATTCGTCGAAATTTCATTTTTCGCGAAAAATGCAGTTTTTTCGTCATTTTTTCGCCGTTTTTTCTACCGCATAGCGTCAATTTTGAGAAATTCAAAAAATGACCTAAGTAAAGTACCAACTACGTCCACTTTGCTACCGGAAACATACCCTATTCGTGAAAATCGGAGCATTATTTCGGGTAGTATTTTTGTACACAGACATAAAAAAAAAAAAAAAAAAAAAACAAAAAATAATCACACATCATTGTAAAACCAATACATTCTTCGCTTCGCTCAGAATCTAAAAAACAAAAAAAATCACACATCATTGTAAAACCAATACATTCTTCGCTTCGCTCAGAATCTAAAAGGTGCGTTATAATATTTATAGATAAATTTCGGTTAGTGACATCACCCCTCCACAATCCATTCTCATCATCACAACTACCGTCACATAATTTACCAGACGGACGACAAGAAAGACACACAAACGTGGTTTCGCACAAGATGGCTGTAGACAGGAACTACACCACAGACTATATAAAAACAGATAGCTCACTTGGCCGAAAACAATGGGGAAAAAAATAAGATTCTCTGATTGGTTGCGACCAAATCAGTATAGCAGCATGCATTTAATAAAATTATTGTTCAGATGTTATACAATATTATTGTATATTTGTACGTACCATTTAATATCATTTTAATATCTATTTCCATTTAATAAAGATCGTAAATCGTAATTGATTAGGTACCTAATTAATTAATTTATTAATTTATTTAAATTAATGAATAGTTAACACAAGCTTTTCACAATGATGATGATGAAATCATACTTAACATAATGAAAATACTTATTTCAATATTTTGACACTATCCTCAAGAACAACAGAGGTAAGTACATATTAAAACATAAAAATGACAGGTAGATAATCTAGATAAATCTATAATAGTTGATAATACGTAGTTATAGATAAGAATTCTAAATGATTACAAAGGACATTATTTTCTTTAAAACTTAACTATGTTTTATTTACAACATTTTGACACATAATATTATTATACAAGTCATAAAATACATAATTAATGTATAATTTATAATTTATTTACAGATATTTAAACATAAATGGAACAAATGTAGTATTGTACAATTCAATTAGTAATTAGCTCATATTAAAAAAAAAGGATATTTTGGATATTGGAAAAAACTTTTATTCCTAGTACTTTCTTTATTTTTGCAAAATTGTACGGAGCAACGCATTCCTGTTTTTTTACTCTCCATTTTTAAATTTTGTAACACAAGAGCAAAACTCCAAATTTTATAGAAAAAAAATACTTTGAAACTCACACACTTGTTTAATGGTCAACTAATAAGACATAAGTCACATGGAAATCACAAAAACAGCAACTAGAGGCCAAGATAACCTAATTCTTAAGGGATGTGAAGGGTCAAAATCTAAACAATGCAACCCCACGTCGCAAGGCGTGACCGGGTAGTTTTCAATGTTGGCGCCAGGTAGAAATCAGGACAATTTTTTTGTTATTTTCCAAACGAAATTTCATACCTGCACTGTGTCACTATGACACTAATTTCGTCGCGAAGATAATATTCATGGTTTTTGTTTACATCCCGAGTGAGCCATCTGTTTTCATATAGTCTGTGGGAACACGAACAACACCACACAATCCTCGAAGACGGACGACAAAAGACAGAAATCACTCATGAAATTACACAATACAACGGCCGATCACTCACTAAACGAAACTCAAAAACGAAGCTTCAGTATTACCTATAGCACAATTAAAACACAACACTAAACTAAATAATATAGGCGACACTGAAGCTGACATAAACTTATTATACTTGTTGAAACCATTTATAAACATATTTAACGACCGACCGTTTACATGATAACCAAAACAAAACAAAATAACGCGATAAGTCGGCCGTAATAGCACACCGATAGCGCGGCAGCCAAACGTGGGGATGCACGACCACGACACGGCGTATTGGAGCGAACAACCATAAATTTGGTATATACTCTATTCAAAATAAGAGAGGTCTTCGGCGGCGACGTGTTTTCGTCGATTACGGTCAGACGTTTCCTCTACCACTTCTATGACTCGATTAGCGTTCGATACTGTGTGTCGTTGAGCATATAAGCATACCACACATTGCTAGAGACCCATACGAAATAACGAGCCCCCATTGGCTGTATTACGTCATAGACTGAGAACATTGTGTCACAGAATAAATGAAATTAAATAATATATAATAATAATATAAATTTTATTTATTCTGTGTTTGTGTTATTGATAATTAGTGTTATTGAAAATTTGTATTTTTACTGATAAATATTTGAAATTACTAATTAGTAAATTACTAAAAATAATAAAATAATAATTTTATATCATAATGTATTATACGAGTATAATATGCTATTCGTGAATAATTGTGAAATGCGATATGCGCATACTTTACTATATTTCATTATATGTATTATTGAACAATAAATGTATTTGATGTTAGTATTAAATGTTGTACATTATAAAATCACATAATTGGATATATTGGTAATGTAATAGGAACTGTAATATTTATTAATAAATAATGAACACAAATATAAGGTAATAATTCAATTATTAATATTTTTATTAGTCAGTCTGTAATCTGAACTTGACCTAAAATTCCAATACAAATTATTGAGTTTATCAAATTCGGCAATCCACACATTTATATCTGCTATTGATTTGGCAACACATCTTATAACGTTATAACAATATTTATATTGTTTTCGTAATTTTTAATAATCTCATATTTAAACGATATTGGATAAAACATATTTTCTTAATTAATATATTATATTATAAAAAGATCAGAATATTAAATTTTAAATTACTACTAAAAATTCAAAATTAACAGATAATAGATATATAATATATATCTGTGCGTATATGAGTAAAAAATAAAAATTACTATTATCAACATCTCAATGTTATCAGTTATCAATGACATAATACAGCCAATGGGGGGTCGTTATTTCGTATGGGTCTCTAGCAATGACGGGTGGTATGCTTATATGCTGCCGATGACGAATATAATTCGATACGGGAATCGGGTGATGGTACCACACCCCGCATGACGGTCATTAAACTACCGTAGTATATTTTAAATTATGTTTACAAGTTCATTGTCAATATTACGATGATGCGACACTCCCGCAGATTTTGGCGCTCGTATAAATGCTAGAAATAATGCCACGCCCATGCGTAGAAGTTGGCCGTGGAGGACCTTTCTTATTTTGAATAGAGTATAGTTTCGGTAGAGGCGAAATGATAGGTACCTAATCTTTATTATGATTATAATTTATATTTTATAATTCTTTATCGGAATCATATGCTATTCGTGATAATCAGATCACTATTTCTAATAATAAAAATGTCTACAATAAACGCCATAAAAAAAGAAAAAAGAAAAAAAAAATGTAATCCAATTATATGTGCCTAACCAAACGTTAGAATAATTAGGTAAGTATTTCCCAAATGCTATATTTTAGATTATCGCAGCAACAGCCAATAGGTTTCTAGATCTCTTATAATCGTTCGTAACAAGGTAACGTTGATGATAACTGACAACGAATATTTGGGCAAAATAAATCGTAGCATAGGCGTAATTACGGGGGTGCACGGGGGTGCAAGTGCACCCCCTGTAATAATCTGGTAGGTGCAAATTTATTGAATTGAACCCCCTCTAATTATTTTACACTAGTTATAATATTTTTAGTAAATATTGGTTTTTAATTTTTTTCAATAGCTTGTTTTTGAATTTTGATGATAGTGTCACAGAATATCAGAATTTATCATTAAGATAAAATTATCTTTGATAATGGTCACAACTGTGGTATAGTTGTGTAACCATTGTGAACGCAGAACAAATCACGCATGTTTACATGGTATCTGTGGTATAAGTGAAGGTGATTATAATAATAGCTTATCATTATTATAATATAATTATATTTCTTTGGGCAGGGTAAGTGGCTTCGTAAATAGCTTAATTTGTCATTATAATTTTTTATTCGATAATATTTTGCACCCCCTGAAATTTTACGGAATTACGCCTATGAATCGTAGACATTCGATCAATATACGGAATTCATAGTGACAGGTAAACAAAGTACTACCTTTACTTTAATATACGTTTCGAAAAACAATGAAAACGCGCGAACCGTATTATTGTACGAAAATTCGTTTACAACGGAAACACTCGCCTATACCACGGTTACGTGAAAACGTTTCGGAAAAAATAACGTGGTCGAACGCGTATTTCAGGATACACGTGTGTACTATACACCGAGTCACATGGGAAAACCGTGATGTTTTCCGAAGTTATATTGTCGACTGACCATCGTGTTGCTGCAGCTGCGGTGTCTTTTGGGAATTAAAACACGTTTTTTTAACGTGTCGAGTGTCAAGTGTTTTTTAGCTGTTTTATTTTATTTAATTTTTTTTTATTTCTGGCGTTTTGTCCTTTTGAGTTTTTGGTCATATACAACAACGGTCGGTCGGCGAAACGAAAACGAGCCGAGAAACGAAGATGACGAAAGAAGAAAGATGAGCTGATACTCCTGCCGCACAGGATACAGGTGTGCGGATCATAGCGTTTAATTTTTCTTAGAATTTGAATGCAATGATAAACCATTGCATATTTGCATTCGAAAAAACGATTCTGAGCGAAGTTCAGTCAGATTATAATTTTCGTTTGAACTAAAAATATCAACTTAAAAAAGCTATAAGTCCTATATTTAGTAAAAAAATTTAAAAACGGTTCCAAAATTTTACCACATATATATAAAAGCTATGTGAACACCCAAAAAAATTTTCAAGTCTCTAACTTAAAAATTGCCCGAGTTATCGTGAAATATAGAAATTGAATTCGTCAAAATTTCGTTTTTTCTACCGCTTATAGTCAATTTCAGAAATTCGAAAAATGACCCAAATAAACAAGCACGTATTTAGGATCAATTTTCGGGGGGGGGGGGGGGTTAAATTTTTTTAATATATGAAGTAAAAATAAATGATTATATTATACGTAGTTATATATGTAGTTAGTCTGTTATATTATAAATATAAAACTACTTTAAAAATTTCGGGGGGGGGGGGGGGTTGAACCCCTAAATCCCCCCTGAATACGGGCTTGCAAATAAAGTACCATCTACATCCACTTTTACATCTGAAACTAGCTATTGGTGAAAATGGAAGGGTTATTTCGGGTAGTGAAAGTGTTTTCAGAATATTTATACGTATGGATTCTAAGATTTTCGTTTTCCTAAAAATATCAACTTAAAACGGCTATAAAAAAAAATTTTGACAATGGATTTTTCTAATATTTTAGTATGATGTTAAGTAATATGTAAGTATACTTCAGTAAAATTTTCAGACTAAA
>JAIUCT010000023.1:5077187-5093317 GCA_021307375.1 Tetraneura akinire
ATTTCTATATTTCACGATAACTCAGGCAATTTTTAAGATAGAGACCTGAAATTTTTTTTGGATGTTCACATAGCTACTATATATATGTGGTATAATTTTGGAACCGTTACATTAATTTTTTTCCAAAATATAGGACTTTGAATATTTCGTAAAATTCACGTTTTTACGTATATAATGTGTGATAAAATTGTCAGTTTTGGGTATTTTAGTCTGAAAATTTTACTGAAGTATACTTACATATTACTTAACATCATACTAAAATATTAGAAAAATCCATTGTCAAAATTTTTTTTTATAGCCGTTTTAAGTTGATATTTTTAGGAAAACGAAAATTTTAGAATCCATACATATAAATAAATATTCTGAAAACACTTTTACTACCCGAAATAATGCTTCCATTTTCACGAATAGCGAGTTTCAGATGTAAAAGTGGATGTAGATGGTACTTTATTTAGGTCATTTTTCGAATTTCTCAAAATTGACTATAAGCGGTAGAAAAAACTTCGAAAAAATGACGAAAAAACGGCATTTTTAACGAAAAATGAAATTTTAACGAATTCAATTTCTATATTTCACGATAACTCGGGCAATTTTTAAGTTAGAGACTTGAAAATTTTTTTGGGTGTTCACATAGCTATTATATATATGTGGTAAAATTTGGGAACCGTTTTTTAAATTTTTTTACTAAATATAGGACTTCGAATATTTCGTAAATTTATCGTTTTTACGTATATAATGTTTGATAAAATTGGTAATTTTTGGTATTAGGGTCTGAAAATTTTACTGAAGTATACTTACATATTACTTAACATCATACTAAAATATTAGAAAAATCCCTAATCTCAATTTTTTTTTATAGCTGTTTTAAATTGATATTTTTAGTTCAAACGAAAATTATAATCTGACTGAACTTCGCTCAGAATCGTTTTTACGAATGCAATGGTTTATCATTGCATTCAAATTCTAAGTAAAATTAAACGCTATGATCCGCACACCTGTATCCTGTGCGGCAGGAGTATCAGCTCATCTTTTTTTTTTTTTTTATATATTATATACATTTTTACTACCCGAAATAATGCTCCGATTATCACGAATAGGGTATGTTTCCGGTAGCAAAGTGGATCTAGTTGGTACTTTATTTAGGTCATTTTTCGAATTTCTCAAAATTGACCCTATGCGGTAGAAAAAACTTCAAAAAAATACGAAAAAACGGCATTTTTCACGAAAAATGAAATTTTGACGAATTCGATTTCTATATTTCTCGATAACTCGGGCAATTTATAAGATAGAGACTTGAAAATTTTTTTTGGTGTTCACATAGCTACTATATATATGTGGTATAATTTTGGAACCGTTATGTTAATTTTTCTACAAAATATTGGACTTTGAATATTTCGTAAAATTCTCGTTTTTACGTATATAATGTTTTATAAAATTGGCAATTTTGGGTATTTAGGTCTGAAAATTTTACTGAAATATACTTACATTATAGTTAACATCATACTAAAATATTAGAAAAATCCATTGTCAAAATTTTTTTTTATAGACGTTTTAAGTTGATATTTTTAGTAAAACGAAAATCTTAGAATCCATACGTATAAATAAATATTCTGAAAATACTTTTACTACCCGAAATAATGCTTAGATTTTCACGAATAGCGAGTTTCAGATGTAAAAGTGGATGTAGATGGTACTTTATTTAGGTCATTTTTCAAATTTTTCAAAATTGACTATAAGCGGTAGAAAAAACTTCGAAAAAATGACGAAAAAACGGCATTTTTCACGAAAAATGAAATTTTGACGAATTCAATTTCTATATTTCTCGATAACTCGGGCAATTTTTAAGATAGAGACTTGAAAATTTTTTTGGGTGTTCACATAGCTATTATATATATGTAGTAAAATTTTGGATCCGTTACATTAATTTTTCTACAAAATATTGGACTTTGAATATTTCATAAATTCTCGTTTTTACGTATATAATGTTTGATAAAATTGGCAATTTTTGGTATTAGGGTCTGAAAATTTTACTGAAGTATACTTACATATTACATAACATCATACTAAAATATTAGAAAAATCCCTAATCTCAATTTTCTTTTATAGCTGTTTTAAGTTGATATTTTTAGTTCAAACGAAAATTATAATCTGATTGAACTTCGCTCAGAATCGTTTTTACGAATGCAATGGTTTATCATTGCATTCAAATTCGAATTAAAATTAAACGCTATGATTCGCACACCTGTATCCTGTGCGGCAGGAGTATCAGCTCATCTTTTTATTATTATGTATTATATTATATTGATTCAATTAGTTATATAAAAGTTTGTCTATATAATTGTATATACTCTGTTCCAAAAGAGAAGACACGGGTTCTGCGCATATCGAATGACGGCCGATCATTTCCGATCATTGCCGACGATGTATACACCGTAATTAAAATGCGGCAAGCGATAGCCGTGTACACTTGCACGGTTATCAGGTGACAGGTTATACGTATATTCGCCAAGTGTCATAGATGTCAACAATCCCAGCGCGCCGTATAATGGTTTTTAACGATGCAGCTGGGTGTCAGAGGTCGCTGGTGAGCATACGTGCATTTATCGGAGTAGGTGGGGAATGCGCGCCGCCGAACGAAAACTGGTCACCGCTTCGTGTCTTCTCTTTTGGAACAGAGTATAGACTATGTATCTATATATGTTATAAAATAATATAATATAATTATATGTATTAAAGGAATAAGAATAACAACACAGATACAATTAACTATTAAATGTACAACTGTAACTGACATAAAAAATAGACGCAAAATAACTACAAACGAATACGTACGGATGATTATAAAACGGACTTAAAAATGTACCGACGATTACAAACAGACTGACGTTTCGTCGGTCGTTCGTCGGTAGATCACCGTTTTTCCCATATTATAATATTAATTATATCGATTCGATAACCAGTCGCGGGTAATCATTAGCATAAGCTCGACTACATAATCGCAATTCCTGGGTTTTAATTAATATATAAATATTTCGCTAGCCTGTGTTGTCACCGGCCGGTGGCGTTTTACCGTGATTGTGCGTTTCGCACAATCCGACGAAAAGTATTTCCGTCCGCGTTTCGCGCAAGTCGGGATGGACAGTTGAACTTACCGGTGTGTAGTATATACGATTCGTATTATACGTACACGACCGTGTCAATTATCGTTCACGCAATTACTATTGCCTTTCATTAAATTATTTGTTCCCAGTCTAGGGTGGTCAATTTTTTACCAGCGGTCATTTGTGAATACGTGGTTTCTGTTTTTGGATTTTGTGTTGTCTGGCTGCGCAAGTGTGTGAATGTACATGACAAGTAAGTGGTGCACCACACTAGATTTAAGGTTAGGCCGACGGGCCTTAGTATGTAAAATTATTCAGAGTCATATATATATATTTATTATTGAGTTATTATTCAGAGTCATATATTTATTAAAATAAAATTATTATATTTGAAATTATATTCTTGGCATTAGGTAAAATTATTATTAAAATCATATTTGAAATTGTATGAATTATTACGGTAGAAATTATTATATTGAAACTTATATAGAAATTATTATTGAAATTATTATATGTAAAAATTATTGATTATATATTTGATCTATTGTTATATTTGATATTATATTATTGTTGAATTATTAGTGCGTATAAACGCCATCAAAATATTATTTTTTGTTATATTTGAAATATTATTATTATTACTATTATACATACATATATGTATATATACATATATCAAAAACATTTTTTATTATTATACTATCCTTCAAGCATCAGTTATTACAGTCCACTAATTTATCCAAAGCTTAAGGGTCAGCCCCTTAATTGCAAGGCGGCACCTGAAGCGCCAACAATTATTGACCATTATTAATACAACAACAAATATTTTATTAGTTAAAGCAATAAACCTCCTTGTAAATGTATAAATTTTGAAGTTATGTAAATATTATTCATTGACGTATTCAATAATCTTATCTTAAAATGCTTATGTTGGTACAAACTTTATTACTATTAATATGAAAAGATTATTTATTTTTACAGTTACTTTAGATGAAGTAGTAGAAAAATGGAAAAGTATGTAAATTATAATAAACATTTTTTATATTTAAATTGTAATCATATAATTATATATTTTAACTTAACTTTTAATATTTTAATATTTGATAACTTAATTTGTAGTTTAACTTTTTTTATTATATATTAACTTAATAAATAACGAGTTAATTTTCTTAAAATTCAAGTTAATTTAATATACCTACCTCTATTTTTATATAGGTTTTGTTTTTTGTATGACAGTATATTAAATATTTATACCAGCGGTTCCCAAACTTTTTCCCATCGCGGCACAATATTATTAGTTATTTTAAGTCACGGCACACTTTGGATAAATCATAAATATTACCTACTTATCGAATAATACGGATATAATGATGTCGGGTACCTATTATTATCGTTATTATATAATAAATATATATTACAAATAATAATAATAGTAATAATAATAATAATAATAATAATAATAATAATAATAATAATTATAATAATAATTATTATTATTATTATTATTATTATTATAATTAATTATTATTATTATTAATTGTTCTGTGATATATAATAAAAATATATCTATATCAAAGAACTGTTTTGTGTATTATACATTTTTGTACTTTCAATATTAAATGATTATTCGTTCGGTAGTACGAAATAGTTACGTTCAAACCACACCACGACAAGCCCGAATTTTATTGAATTTTTGCGACGTTCGTTATATAATAAATTGGATAAGTTTTTAAATATCTGTATAAAAAGAAAGCTTGACGATTACGATGAAAATAATGACGAGAATAAGAGAGAAAAAAAGAGAAAAAAAGACAGTTACTGAAACCATCAAATCTGGTATACAATATTCTGGTGCTAGAATTAAATTATTATGCAAACAACATCAAGGAAAAATCTTTAGGAAACACTGATTTATACTAAGTGCCACGAGAGAGTGCGACTGTCACGCGCATCGAAATGAATTAGCTCAGACATCTGGAGGCTAAATTTCCCCCACCATGAGGAGTTCACTCTCTGTATACAGCTGAATAACAAACGTGTAATAATAATAAATAACATTACACCAGTAACCGCTCTGTATATTACAATGTCGTTCGGTAACGGTACGACTGCGATCGACACTTACCGACGGTAGGCAACCTTGACAGGAATGTGGTTGGAATGCGCGGAAATAAACACATATTGGTCCAGTCGCACTCTCTCATGGTATTTAGTATAGACAGTTCAACCAAAATAATGCATTTTACATACTATTGGACATTGGTCATTAGTCATTAGGTACTTATTATTTATTAATAATAATTTTAAATATCAGCTATAATATGTTTAAATTTAATATTTATAATAATTAATAGTAATAATTATCTTATTTTTTTGATGTAGTTTACATGTTTACTTTTATAGAAACATGTAAACACCAATAAGTATTTTTCAAATCCCATAATGATAAAATTACCTTCATGGTAAAATAACAATCATACATTTATATTATACCTAATTTAAAATTTGAAAATTGTATTCATTCATTTATAATTAATAATTATTGTATTATGTATTCATTAAATATTTATATTTACTAATTGTTTAATATGTAATAATATACATAGCAATTTGAAAATTATAAATTAAATTATTAAAAATTTAAAACTATTATTAGCGTATATATTTTTTGTGGGACCTAACCTAACCTAACCTAACCTAACCAGCTTGAAGGGGGGACCCAATTCACCTCTTTAATCCTATCCCGGGTATGAATATTGAGTATAGTATATATATTATTTAGGTATAAAAAAGAGTAATTTTAAAATTTTGACATGGGCACCTATTTATATAATTTAAAATTTAACTAAACTTAGGTTAATAAGTTATTTTTTTTTTTTATAAACTTAACTATTAACATCACTGAGACATTAAAATATTTTATTAACTAATAACTGTAAACTATTTCCTGTTTGTGTCATTGTGTCAATTAACTTAACTTAACTCAATTAAAAATTTTTATTAACTTGCTTAGCCTTGATTTTAATATAGGATATCGTTTTATACTAACAAGATAATGGTGATGTAAATTCCGTTTTTCCGCAGGGATAGAATACTGATGTTTTAGTTGCACGTAGTAACATTCTCTGGTCGACTGGTCCCCTTAGATGCCTTACTAAATTAGCTGGTACTTATGGAAAGGAAGTTTTTCGTATATTTTGAATCTTCACCTTGTGGTCGTTGGTTTTGGTAATTTATAGTTAACGCCTTTTTAGTTAACCTCTATATTATATATTTATATAATAATTATTTATATTTAAGACCACTTACTACTATTGTTAATTATTAATGTATTGTATAAATTATTCTTGTTAGAGTACGTAATAATAAGACATAATATACGAGTATAATAGTATATATTATACAAATGATATATAGAATACATAATAAAGAAAATTCAGTATAATTTTTCAATCATGTTTATTAATTGTTTATGTATCATAAATTTGAAGTTTTTTTTCTTTATTGTAGATGATATTCACTCCTTTAGCATTTGGATTAAACTTTATTTTTATAATTTTATATTTAATTCTTTAAACTTTTATAATATTTCAATTTAAAGTTATCACCCATTAGTCATTAGTTCATTACCATTATTCAGTCGATGCAGGCGCGGATTTAATAATATGAAAGGAAGGGGCTAATTTTTATTTACATAAAGACAAATACTGGTATATAATTTTAGTAAATAAACATACAAAATATAAGCTAAATTTTCAAATAAAAATATTTTTCTTTTCTTTTCTTCCATATTCTTTAAGTAATTCAAGTATAATAATATAAAATTACAAATTGTTAATATGGAAGACTAAAAACATCGATTTTGTTATTTTTAATTCAAATCTAAAGTTCGTTGTTAACTAATTATCACTTGTAAATGTAGGTATCAAATAATTTTTTCTGATAATTTTTAAACGCTTTGATTGATAGTAATATTAGCAATAATTATATTTACATTTTAAATGTATTGATATTAAGACGTACGAGTACCTAACTATTAATTATATTACATGCCTACACAACATATAACACGTCTATACCCGCCGCGGAATAAGATCCGACGGGATATGACTGGGCGGCGGACCGTTTTGCGTCCGTTTTGCGCAGCCGGTTTTTAATTGGTTCTCCCGAACAAATGTAACGATTATACAGCGCTGTTTCAAATATCAACTGCAGTTGTATTGCATTGTTTTAAACATTTAAACACGTAACGACTGTGTTGCCGCTTGAGCGTTCCGTATGTAAAAGTGGGAGTGGCTGCAAGGTTGTGCGGTAGGGTGGAGGAAGTTGTTTTGAATGCGCGACCAGTCATGATCTTATTCCGCGGCGGGTATAATGGAAGGGGCTAAAACCCCATAGCCTCCCTTGGATCCGTGCCTGAGTCGATTTAAGCAATTATATTATATATTTTATTATTCACTTAAAATTATATTATGTATTAACAGATAACCTATATTTAATTTTCGGAAGTAATATTTATTATTTATATTATTATAGCAATTTATATAATTTTTAAAGAACCTTTATTAAAAAACTTATTATAATCATGCTTTTGTAAATAGTTTTATTATAATAAGTTGGTTAATATATTTGTCAACATTTTTTTTTTAGGAAAACTGTGTACCCCTCTAGAATGTTTCAAAGTTATTTTCAATTCCACATGTAATTATTTTAATAAAAATAATAATTTATAATAAGATTATTTATTTAAATTTAACATAAAACTATTTTCTATTAAGGGTTTTGGTGGTGGTCTGTGTTTACTTCGATTAAGACCAAAAAGCCTGACAAATTTTTTAATACTTAGAGTATTCAGAATTTAATTCTGAAAAAAATTTTAAATTCATATAGTATTTTACTACTAAATGTTCGAAATGAAATTTTGACTTCTTGCTATAAACTTATAAAAAATTAACAATAAAAATCTTTAAAATCATCAAATTTTTAAATCTTTTCCTAGTTAAAAATATACTTAAAATGAGAAAAAATATTTCCAACGTTTTGTGGTAGAGAATATAAACAATTATAATATGTTTTCAGAATTTAAATCGAAGTATTCTAAGTATGTGTAATTTTGTCAGGCTTTTTGCTCTTTAAAGACGCGAAATAAAAATGTCATCAAAAACGTTGACTTGTGCATGCGCGTGTGAGAACTATTAATATGTATGTAGAGATACGGGTGAGACACACACACCAATATTCATTTACTACACAACACTTACACAGCTCATACATACGCCCGTATAAAATGCCTATAGACACCGTGCAGACTATGAAAAACAGCGTGCCGTAGTAAAGAACTTGCGCACTTTTTGGTAGCAACTAATACACTAGTAACATACGAATTATATATTATGAAAACCATAATAATTATAAAAGTTTCAATCTTATGTCAATTTATAATTATATTATCATCTTTAACACATATTTACACAAAATAATATAAATTTACATTTTATATAAGAACATTTATTTTATCAATAATATCGTGAGTACTTGACGACGTTAGAATATAAATATGTAATAATTATTTAAATACAAATTCCGCCAAAAGGTGCATTGTACATCACAGAGATCAGACACATGTTATTATGATTATATTTTCAGTTTTCGTAAAAATGCCGTTTTTTCTACAGCTTTGGGTCAATTTTGAGAAATTAGAAAATTGACCAAAATAAAGTACCAACTACATCCAATTTTATACTGAAAACCTATTCTATTCGGAAATATCGGAGCATTATTTCTGGTCGAAAAAATGTCTTCCATTAAAATAAGTAAAATCAATATAAATACCTACTTTAAATATTAAATTTACTGAAATATCAATTTTAAACACCTCTAAAAAAAATTTGTGTGTAGGGATTTTTCTAATATTTTTATGTGATGTTAAGTAATATGTAAGAATATTTCAGTGAAATTTTGAGACCTAAATGCCCAAAATTGCCAATTTTATCAAACATTATATACATAAAAACGAGAATTTTACGAAATATTCAAATTTGAATCATTTTTATTATATTAAAACATTTTTTTTAAATTTACCCATATTAATTTAAAGTAGGTACTCATATATAAATGTGCATTTAAATACTTTTTACGTAATAATATAAATTTAAACTTATAAAATTATAATAGTTTTGGTCGTGCAACATGCAATGTGCATAGTATTTTTATTATTCATTGCTACCATAATGTGCGAAAATTGTCTTTCCAGAGCGCTAGTTGTCAGCTTGCACCATGGTATATTATAATATACCGTGGCTTGCACGGTGTTTATACAAAACTCCTTAAAAACGGACCATCACCAATCCCCTTAAATAGTATTTATTAATAATTTAATTAATATTATTAATATACCTAATACTTAAATTTTTATATTATATTAATAAATTATAATTTTTATTATTGAATCTTTATAAGGTATTATTGAATTTATTATTATTCAAATAAAACGTCGTCAATTAAAAGAATTATTCAAAATTTTTAAGAAAAAATTATATTAGGATAATCAAAATTTTAAAATATATAAAATAAATACTATTTTATTTTATGAAAATAATATAATATATTATATACCACAAACGAATCCCTCCAGGTTTGATCCTGTAAATACTCGTAAATTTAGACCTTTCGGTCCCGGATTATTATTTTTTTTTTTTTTTGTTAAAAAAATTCGGAAATTTCTTCTCTAGTCTAAATATGTATAATTAACATATTTTACAAAATATTAGACATAAAAAATTATTTTTGGCAAAGTAATATGCAAATTTTCATCACCTACCTGTACGAGTAGGTCAGGCTAGGAAGGAGTAAAAAAATAAATAGATTATCTACTTCTACAAGTAGATCGGGTAGTAATGGAGTAGAAAGAAAACCGATGTTTATATTTCAAATAATCAAACTTATTATTTCAAACAAAATAACAAAATTTAAGTTGTGTCGAATAAACATAAAATTAAAATGAAATATTATTATATCATCACGTAGGCCGGTGATTGTATCTAATGTAAATTAATTATAATACACCGTTGTTGTCCGACCTACTCGTAGAAGTAGGTGATAAGACTCATTTTCTCTGGCGGTAAAATGAATGATAAAATAATAACAATGACAATACAGTGAAAATTGTATTAAATACAGTAATTTAAAAGTTGCCTACTCGTATGAGTAGTCCAGGACCGAAATGGTTAGAAATATTATCTTTTATCGAAATCTATATAATGTAGCATATTTCTTTATAAACAAATTATATATTATATTATAATTTTTTTTTTCATATTAATTCAAATAAAAAAATATTCAATTTATGGACTTACATTTTATTAAGGTTTAAAAATGTAATTGAGAAAAAAATAACAATAAAGTCCAACACTATGGCTAAATAAAAAAAAAAAAAAAATAGAAAATAAATAAAAAAGCTGATACATGAATGCTGATACATTAAAGCTGATATGTAAAATAGGATAGCGTGTTGAATTTTGATAAAAATTTGAATGCAATGATTCTTACATTCAGAAATATGATTTTGAGTGAAGTTCTTCCAATAAAATATGCATTGATTAAAATTATTACAATAATTATAAGTTTTCTTGTTCAATATAAATGCCCATAAAACCTTTAAATAAGTCACCTAATAAAATTTTCAAACTTTTCAAAAAATTTTTGTCATTTAAATTTAGAGTAATGCGAAAGTAAATATGTTTTACAATGATGTGGGTGTTTTTATTTTTTATTTTTATTTTTGTTTGGTTTTTATGTTCACGAATAGTATATGTTTTTGATTGGAATGTAGTATTGTATGTAGTATTAAAGCAACATGTATTTATCTACTTCTAAAGAAATATTTTTTACATATTATTATTTATTATACCATTTTGTGACTTAGTTTTATATATATGAAAAAAAATATAAAAACCTTTTGTATTTCTGTCTCTCTCTAAGTGCAGAATTGATTGGTCGGAGGACGAGGAAGAGAAATGCGCAGTTATTATTTTATATTTTTATGATTACGACCTGACTTATGTTTGTTGTGGAATATTGTGTTATTGAATTATATTATAAGATGAAATGATATAAATTGATAAATCAAAAATACTAATTTAAGAAAAAAAGTATAATATGTCAGTGACGTAGTGCGAAGATAGGATTAGGCTTGGCGGGTGAGCTAAGCACATTCATGGTATGAAACCATTGGATATTTATGATGAAGAATATCAATAGTTTCAATGAAATTTTCAATCTTTTTGTCTTTTTGATTTTGAACGAAGCGAAAAAATTTATTATTTTTACAATGATGTGTGTATTCTTTTTTTTTTTTTTTTATAACTGAAAACAATTTTTCTAAATTAAATAATGTTACGATTTTGATGAATAGCAAAATGTTTTCGATTAGAAAGTAAATGTAATTGTTACTTTATGTAGGTTATTTTTCGAAATTCTCAAAATTGACCCCATGTGATTGGAAAAACGACCAAATAATGATGAAAAAATGTCATGATTCACGAAAACTGAAATTTAAATTTCAATGTTTCATAATAACTCAGGCAATTTTGAACTTAGAGACTAAACCATTTTTATGGGTGTTCATACAATTACTGTATATATGTAATAAAATTTTGGAATCGTAATGTTAATTTTTCTAATACTCTTAAGTATAATTTTTTTTTTATAGATGTTTAATATTTAAATTTGACTGACTTAACGTAAAATATTGAAAAAGATTTCGCCAACATTTCAATGTTACCTATTTATTGATAGTTTTTCCTATTGCATAGGGTCAATATTAAGAAATTTGAAAAATTATCTAAATAAAGTACCAAACGACTTCCACTTTTATACTGAAATAATATGCTTTTCGTGAAAATCGGAGCAATATTTGTTGTTAAAAAAGTGTCTACAGACCAAAAAGAAAAAAAGACACACAAAAAAATTTGAATATTAAATAAATAGTACTTAATCGGTTGATTATTTAAGTATTTGGTAATTAATAATGGCTAATTATTTTAGTTTGAACTTAAGACAATATATATGTTTTGTATTAGTTTTTACTCTTTCATAACAAGAACATAGTCAATGGGGGGAGGGTGGAGCTACATTGCTACAGCCCCAATAACTCCATTGGCTATGCGTCAGTAATACATTGATTTAAAAAAAATTTTAAATTACTTAACATATTATTATTTTTACATTTTTATTCTTTTTTAACGTTATGAATATTTTTATGATACTTTTTTAGTAAAATATACTGTAGATAAAGATGAATGTAAGAGAGTTTTTAAAACAAAAAATTTAAATATATATTTTATATTTAAAATTAACAATATAATTTACCTACCTACATTATAATTACTATTTTTGTATTCTATTCGATGTTTTTATTTTTATTAAAATAATTTTACTCAAAGTCTTAACTGTATTTGAATTAAATTTAAATAAAACTTATTATTGTATTTAAAGTTTAAATATAATAAATAATTTTGATGAAATAACGAGAATTTTGTTGTTAAAATAATCATGTCATTTTACAATTAGTAAAATTAAAGACAATACATTATTTATTTTCGGACTGTTGACCATTGATAACAATTAATTTAATTTTACGTGTAATTTATCACCTATTTGTTGGTAATCTAATATTGATACGTAGGTACGAAGTTTCATTCGCAAGGTATTTTTAATCAGCTTTTGGTTTCCGATATCGGTTAATATAATGAAATCCAAATATAAATCAAATATTGTATTGAAATATTATTGATAAATGCGACTTAACATTTGCAGTTTAGCTACATTTTTATTATCGTCAACACGTGCGTACGTAAAATGCGCTAGAAAAAATAAAATAGGTACGATGAAACTCATGTTCAATATGGATTTACATCCATCAATATTAATGGAGATTAAAAACCTCAGTGTGTTCTTTGCAATAAAGTTTTATCGAATGATTCTATGAAACCCACAAATATTAACAATATTTAGGAAATGTTAATAATCCTCAACATAACGGTAATGACTAATGACAAAAGTTTTTTGGACGTAATATGAATATGTTAAAAGAATGAAAGTAAGTGCTACTGGTCATTTTTAAAAGAGAAACCATTAAATAACTAAAGCTTCATATATAGTTGCATTAAAAATAGCAAAACAAAAAAACCAATTACAATCTGCGGAACTTTAATCAAACCATGTGCCCTTAAAATGGTTTAAATTTTATTGGAAAATGGATTAGAAAAAAATTTTGCTTCAAAATTTCATTATCAGACAACATTATTCAAAGATGAATTTATGACATAGCAATAGACATTAAAATCAAGTATTTCAGGAGATTAAGTATTCTGAATTTAGCCTTTTTTCAATTAAACTTGATGAATCAACTGCCGTGGTATCTTGTGCACAATTACTAATATTTGCAAGATACGTTCATTTTATTTCCTTTAAAGAAGAATTTATTTTATTTTCTCCTCTTGAATCCACCACTAAGGCCACACATATTTTGAAAAAGTTTAATCAATTTTTGAAACAGAGAATCACTCATGGAATAATCTCGTGGATGAAGTACAGATGAAGCACCAGCTATAATAGGTTCAAGATTTGGAATCCAAGTTCTAGTGAACAATCATCTTATAATCTAAAATCCACTCAATGTAAAATCGTTTTATTGCATTTATTGCACGATAGGAGTACATCGTCAAACTTAAGTTTCAAAAACTCTTCTTGTTTCATATGCCACAGTTTAAGATCAGATAATAAAATTTGAGAATTTTATTAATGTGCCCGGAATTCGCGATTTTCAAACAGTTATTTATAGATATGGATGCGAAACATAATATGTTTATTTTTTACACAAATTTTCTATGGCTATCAGAAGAATTTGTAACAAAACAAGTGTTTGAGCCCAGAGATAAACTAACATATTTTTTCGAAGGATATAAAAAAACTAAATATTGTAATATTGGTTTAATGACAAGAACTGGATTACACGTCTTGCATATTTAGTTGATATATTCATATTTGAGCAGCTTATTAAACTCAATGTTCAAAAATGCAAGGAAAATTTACAAATATAATCAAATATGTCAATTCTTTAAGTGCATTCAAGAATAAATTACAAAATTGGAAAAGAAAAATTAAACAAAACAACTTTTCAATGTTTGATGAACTTTCTTCACTTTTCACCATTTGTAGTGACAATAAAACATTGCTTTAATCAATAAACACTGAAATTGTTCTACAATTAACTACCCTAGAGGATAAATATGAATGAAACTTTAAAGAATTAAACGGACATGAATTCGACTTAATGAGAAACCGATTAAAATTGGCGTTTAAAATATTTCCTGATAAATACTAAGATTAATTTTTGAAGCTGAAGATGGATTCAAGTGCAAAAGATCTATTTGAAGAAAAATATTTAACGGGATTCTGGCCATTGATGATCAACTCTTATCCTAAAGTGACAGAAAAAGCTATGCGAGCAATAATCTCATTTGTATCTTTATGGGCATTTATTCTACACTTTTGCAAATAAAAAGCAAACAAAAAAAATCAATTGTATGTGGAAAATGATATACATTGCGCGTTATCAAATATATCCCCACTAATTATGAACTTGGTAAGAAAAAACATTTTTTAATTTCTCATTAAATTAATTTTACTATCATTAATTTAATTATTATTTATAACATTGTATTCAAAAATATAAAAATATACAAATCATAATATTAATTATTAAGTTAATTTTATTTTATTTTTAAAATGACAAAAATAAATAAGTCATTAGTTGTATAATATAAATATATAATTATCTGTTAGTTGCAAAATTTATTTGTAAGAATTACTAAAAGGAGGTCGTTTAACTTGTAATTAAAGGGAAGGGGCTTGAGATTTTTGAAAATTTACAAAGGGAATGGAATAAAAGAGGTTGGGAACCATTGATTTAAACGATTAGATATAAATATAAGTAGGTTATTATTTTATTATTAAGACGCTACATAGAAATGATAATAAATTTAATTTGATAAATTAGATAGGTAACAAATAGTAATTGTAATGTAAAATTAATTTTAAACGATTAGATCGAATATCATTTTAAGTTATGAATAATAACAATTTTACAATCAAGATTTTATTTTATTAGATTTTATTCCCTACGTCAAATATTTAGTAGAAAATATTGATAATGGTAAGTAAAATTAGGAATATACTTAATATAGATAAATGTCTATGTGTAGTTATTGAAAATTAAAAGTATAAATTGCATTATTATTTTCAATATTTGAAATCAATAAAAATTTATTGCATAGAATAGAACAATTCTGAGTATAATGTATTTGTGTATATAAAGACATATAAATTATAATAAGAATAAATTAATTATAATTGCATAATAATTTACAAACAATTAATTTTTATGGATAAAAGCATTATGCTTATTGATATTGAAAATCTTTTGAATGGAAAACAACGTAACATTGGATATGCTAAATGTGGAAACAAGTTTGGTAATTTGTTAAGCAGAAGATGAAGATACTAAGGTTCTTTTGCCATTTCATATGAAGGAATGCATCAGGCCTGGAGAAGGAGAAGTTAATGATAGAAGGAAATATAGAAGTGAAAAGGAGGCATTGGAAAACACTTATACCTTAGAACTTATAAGACACAATTCGGTCGGTAGAAAACCTAATATTTTTTGTGTATTTTATACTGAATAATAATTTTTAATATTGTCCTAACCTATAACTATTATTAAATATAAAATTATGTGTTGGTTTTTTGGTCAATCATTAACAAATAGTAAAACACTATATTATTTTAATTTTATTTTACATATATTGAACTATTTATTAAATTTTAACAGTATTGAAAATAAATTACTATTGTGTTATAATTATTATTATAGATATTATGTTGAAGCCAATATTGTTTTGTAGATCAATAAGTAATGATATATTATTATTATTATTATTATTATTATTATTATTATTATTATTATTA
>JAIUCT010000023.1:5093327-5112640 GCA_021307375.1 Tetraneura akinire
ATTATTATTATTATTATTATTATTATTATTATTATTATTATTATTATATAATACGAGTATATAATTATAACATTAGATAATTGGCCAAAAAAATAATTCCAAATGAAATTTTGATGGCTTTAAAGAAATTTTCAATAAAATTAAGTTATTATATAGTATTTTATATGGTGTACAATATCGATAGATCGTAAAATACATATTATACCCTGGGTTTAAATTTTTTCGTACTGCAATAAATGAATCTTTGATGAATAAAAAAAGGATTTTTTCCGAAAAATATCTCCAAAATATTATCAACCCTTCAACCCTGAAAAATAAAATTACATTATTTCAAATAACATTATATAGGTTTACTGAACTCACGTATTATACGATATCAGAGTTTATTTATCAACTAACCTAAGTTGATATTTACATGTAGTGTGTTAAGTTTTCCAATATTATATTACCCTGTAGTGCTTCACGTGTAATAAGTAGTATTCTTTATCTTTACTTTACTTAAGTATTCTTTATACGTAGTGAGTAGTGACACAATGTAACACGTTCTGCGTTAAATGACGAAGTCAGTTTTACTTAGCGTCTCGAAGTACTTTAATGATATGTAATTAGAAATATGCAACTTTATAAAGTTAATATAAAGTAGTTTATTTGTAAAATAATTAATTATTGCAATCAAATAATGTTTGAAGACAGTGTTTTTACACTGCCTGAGATAATTATAAAAATATTCTTATCTCTGAATGCTTACTCAGCCGTTTAAGGTATGCATAAGACCATCAAAGATGTTTCGACCGTAAGAATATAAAATAACATCTAATTTTAAAATCATACCACCACTTGTATTTATAGTAGGTCCATCTGGATTTAGGGTAAAGAGAAAAGGAATTGTTTGCTTCTACTAAGTTGATGTCCTTGAAGCTTTACTGTATTTTGAGAAAAACAATAATATGTTTTTCTGGGTCAACGACGTTGTTTTCGTAAAAAGACGAAAGAACGTCATGTTCGTATACCCCGGTGTTGAAGACGATTTCTAAGGCTTTCAAACGGGTTTATAAGATTGTATGTATTATACTCCGAGTGGTAAACACATTTTATATGTTTACGAAAATCGTCGAATTCGTAAACCCCGGCGTTGAAGGCGATTTCTAAGACTTTCGAACGAGTTTATAAAGTTATTGTACGTATTTGTGACTATTATATGACATTGTGCGTATCTGAGTGGTAAGCATATTATATAACTGTAGTATACTTAATACTTATATATTCTATACTCGTGTATCAACTATAATGATAGTAAACATTGGGTTTACTATTTTACTACAACCCCAAACCTCCCAAAATTTGTTTAGCTATTTCCGCCCATAAATATTTTGGAATGAAATTTTATTATACCATATACATGTTACCTAACTCAGTTCTAAATAATTATAAATACCTGTATAACATTTACGATTTTTCTTTGTACCAATTTAATGGATAAAAGAAAGAGCCGATATTACTGTGGAAGAGATACAGGTCTGAAGTGGAAAGTGTTCAATTATTTTGATTAAAATTTGAATGGAATGATAAATTATTACATTCGAAAAACAATTCTATGAGAAGTACTGTCAGATTTAGGTATTAATATGACTCATTTATGGGTTATATGGTCATTTATATTGAACGTAGAAACTGAGAAATGTAAAAATGTTAATCAATACATCAATTATCTGATGAACTTCACTCAAAATCGTATATGGAATGAAATGGTTTATCATTACATTCAAATTTTATTCAATATTAAACACTATCTTCTTTGGACCTGTATACCTACCACAACAGTATCACCTTTTTTTAATATCATTAAATGATTAATAACTTGATACTACATTATTTATTATTATTTTAATAAGAACCATAAAATCTTTAAATAAATAAAAACCCAAATCCACAAAAATTTACTTTTATTTTAAGCAAATACGTATTTCGATAACATAGTTATCATCATCAGTGCAAAACACAGACTGACTGACTGTCATGTAAATTTTAGTTGATTTGGATTTTTATATTTAAATATATTATCCACAATTCAATAGCTACTAAAACAATAAATAACCCTAAAATCAATTACTATACGTATACATATAATAATATATAATTCAAATTTTTTTTCTTCAATGTGTTACTAGACTCACCATATTGTAGTAGACCTCATGGTAATATAATATTATATATTTATATTATTTTTTTAATTTTATAATTTACAGTACGCTAATAAACTAGTAAAGTTAAATATAAAAATAAATACAATAATAATAAAGAAATAAAATAAGAGAAAACAATAATGTAGAGTATTAAATTATACTGTAGAGTTTTGTTAAACTTTGTAAGGTAAGCGAAGCGATGAATTTATTGGTTTTACAAAGTTGTGTAGGTATCTTTTTTTTCTTAGGTATGAAAATTCTTTTTCCTTTAAATATGCTCCGATATTCACGAATAGCACATATTTGAGCTAGGAATATGGATGTATTTGGTAATTTATTTAGATCAATTTTCGAATTTCTTAAAATTATCATACATGAGAAGAAAAATGATGAAAATTTTTCCGAAAAAATTTCAGGAAAATAGAACTTAAAGATTTGAAAATATAACTAGATTAACTTAGGTATTATACGTATATACATAATAAAATTTTGGAATGGTCACGTTAGTAATTTGAGAAAATATAGAACTTTGAAGATTTCCTAAAATTCTTGTTTTTAACTATACAATGTTTGATAAAATTGGCAATTCTGAGTTTTCAAATCTAAAAATTTTGTTGGAGCATATTCGCATATTACTCAACATATTACCAAAATATTAAGAAATTTTAAATTTTAAATTTTTTTTTTATTGCGGTTTATAGTTGATATTCCTAGTGTTATCGAAAATTTAAGAATTTATAGATTGTTCTTATTATGTCTCAATATATTTACAATAATAATTAATAAAAAAAACAAAAAAATTTTAAAATCCTATTATAGCATCTTCATATATAGTAAAGTGTTACAAAATATAAGAAAAAAAATTATGTCTCATTTTTTTTATAGTTGTTGAAAATATTTATATGGATTCTTATTATTATTGCTAAATATTTTACACTAATAAAATTAACAAACATTTTATTGAAATAAAAATACATAGGTACTACTAAACTTTTTCGAAAGTAATAAGAAGTGAATGCTACATTTACCTTTTTTTTTTTATATTTTATTACTCTTTAGAATATACAAAGACAAGTTAATACTTCTGAGGAAAGGGACATGTCTAAAGAAGTTAAAAATTTTTTGATTAAAATTCAAATGCAATGATTAATTATCGCATTCAAAAAAACGTTTATGAACGCAGGTTTTTCACATATGGATATGTTTTATAATGATGCTGATGCGTGTCTTTTTTTGTTTGTTTTTTTTTTAAAGTATAAAAACACTTTTACTACCCGAAATAATGCTCCAATTTTCACGAATAGAATATGTTTTCGGTTAGAAAAATTTGATGATATTTGACAAAGTTTTCCCAAATCTAACACAATATTACAGAAATCGTTAGCGGCTCAGATCACGGGCTATATTGGCAGCCAAAAATTATGATGTAAATACAATTAATAGCACCATTCAAAACGAATTTCCAGGTGACACGACAACACACCAGTTTATCAATACTGTAATGAATCAAGAAGAAGTTGTCAATTATCCAACTGAATTCTTAAATTCACTTGATTTGCCAGGCATGCCACCGCACGTTCTAACATTGGAATTTGGTATGCCCATCATTCTTTAACAAAACATCAATCCACTACGACTCTGTAATTGTACTGGGCTTTCAGTAAAAAAGTTGATGAACAACATTATCGAAGTTACAATTTTAAACGGAAAGTTTAAATGCGAGGATATACTGTTGTAATGTATCTCAAATATTCCAACAGATATGCCTTTCGAATTTAAACGTTTGAAGTTTCCTGTGCGACTCGCCTTTGCATTGACCATCAACAAAGCACAAGTACAATTATTGCTACAAGTGTGTGGACTGAATTTAAAAAGTCTATGATTTTCACATGGATAGCTGTATGTGCATGCCCACGAGTCGAAAAACATTCTGATTTACTTGTGTACGTACCAGAAGGAGGAACAAAAATATTATGTATCCAAATGTGCTTTAATAAATATAATTCAATTGAATACTTCAATAATTATCAGATTTTTCTGGATAAAACGAATAAAATTACATAATGATAAACTATATTGAATATTGTTATTTGTTGTATACCTACCTAGTATTCTTTAACCCTTATCTATTATATATACCTATATAATAATAAACTGCTAGCATAATCACAGGTACCGATCTTAACACAAATATGAGAAATATATGAGGTAGGATTTTTAACATTGATGCATTAATTGTTGAGGAATATTGCGAAATGTTTAATTAAAAGTGTATTCGATTTATGATTGTATTTACAAATTTAAGAAATTAAATCTGGATATATTTATAATATAAATTTATAAACTCTGTAATATTGGAAAATATATTATGGACCAATGAAATATATTTAAATATTTGAATTTAATTTTTTTTTTATATGGTTTTAATTATTAGTACATAAATCAAATGGACGAATAGTGTGTGAGTATTATTAATAATTTTATTATAATATTATTACCTAAGAGCTAAGATATAGTATAAATGTATAATAATGAAGAGTTACAAAATGTTAAAACCCTATTTTAATTATTAAAATTTTAAACATTTAAATCTTTATGTGTTATATTAAGTATTTTATTTAAATAACCCTTATATTTTTATATAAAAACAATTTATGAAATATAATTATCAATAAATATAAATAATATTATTTTATTATTAATTTATATAAATACAGTGAAACCTGACTTAACGGGCACCTCTCTAACGGACAAAATGACCAAGTCCCGGCAAAAAGAAAGGCATTCCAATGTATTTCGACCTGTCTATAACGGACTTCTTCTATTACGGACACGGACCTAAAATTTAACTCGAAAATTTCATAACGGACAAAAATACATACATACTACGAAACAGCGTTGATAAGGAACGCAATTAGGACATTCAGTGAAAACACCGATTACGACCAATTACATTATCACCGATTACGATAACGCTAATTGCGAGTACCTATTGAATTTATAAAGTTTAAATTTGTACAAAAATTTAGGTTATACAATTTAACAGAAATGTCATGAGTATCAAACTATCAAACGTTTTTATTCAGTTCCTATCAGTTCGCAGTCAGAGTTGTACATCTTTTCCTTAGCAATGCCACCTCCCGTGCTACGTAAAGTTTTAAATTTAAAACAAAAGGTGGACATTATTCGTAATAATAATTAAAATTAAATTTATAATGTATGTGTATAATATATAATATTAATAAAGATTATACCTAATACATATTATAAAATAAAAAACAATACAAATGTACGTACAAATTGTAATTTTAAAAACATTGAAACCTGTCTACAATGGACACCTGTCTATAACGGACAATTATTTTGGTCCCGCGACTGTCCGTTATATACAGGTTTCACTGTATATAATTTATTTTTTTATTTATTATAATTTTAATATTAATTAATTAATGTCACTAAATTACTAATATTATCTTGGTTAAGATTGTTAGTGTGAGATATTGAGATATAGGTACCTTTTTAGTCCCTATTTCTTAAATTCATTGTTTTACCTTATATTATTTATCTGAATTATTTACCAGATATTTACTGTGTAGATAAAACTTAAATATTTTATTTTAATTAATTTTTGATACTTTATAATAATTTTTTAATAATTTCTAATTATTTTATACTTGTTACAGAATATATATATTTTATATTTTCTTCATTTTTTTTTTTAATTCCAAACTTCAAATATGATGTGGCCGAGTAGGATTTTGTGAGAGACAACCCTTGTATTTTTTTCTCCATCTTCTCAATTGTAAATATTATAATATTATTTTCGGTCATATAAGTGGAAAATATTGATATGCATTAATGTACCTATATTATATTCGTGTAATTTTGATTGGTGTATAATAATATATTATATATTACATCCCATTAATAAATCGTTTAATTTTATACATTACTTACTTGCGGTTTGGTATTTTATACAATACATAGACAAAATACAAATTTTATATTTTTCTTACTTATTTTTGGTATTATATAAAATGCCCAGTTATTTTATAAAATACAGAATTAAATACTTGGTAGTAAAATATTTATAACATATGTTTTTTAATAACCACATATTTATAGGTTCCACAAAAACTAATTATAATGAATATAATGCAATGAGTTCCCAAACAGAGGTAAATGACAATTATTATGATATGCAAGGTAAGACATTATGGATTTATATTTATTTATTATTTATTGATCTGCCAAACATAGTATTATTTTGTTTATAAATATTTAATAAGATAAAAACGAAATAAGTAGACATAATTTTTGTGTATCATACATTCATTTTAAATGTACTGCTCTAATACTTTGGCCATCATACAGTTCTTTGAAATAATGGAAGTTTAAGTTTCTTTTATTTGGAAGTTCAACTGCCACTTCAGTTTTTAATGAGATGTTCGACCATCCTCTTACAGTACATTTGCAATTGCTGAAAAAGCATCTTATTAAATTAAAATATCATAATATGTTTTATTTATCTTATAATTGAAAACTTTTAATATATTTTCTAAATAAATGAGTTAATAGCATTGCGGATAACAATATTATCATTAATGCGGAAGAATCACCAACGGGAGTCATCCGCAATTGGCTTACATTAAACTTTTAATTGTTATGCGTGTATATAAAAAAAGCTCTGTTATCTGTATATATGTTAACAGACACGTTCATGAAACCGTGAATTTTTATAGTACAATTTACTTTTGAACTAATTATTAATCAATTTATTAATAACTGTTCAGATCGACGGGTCATTGTAATGACCCAAATATTTAAAAATTAATTGTTCATTAATAGCAGACAAACGAAATTGATGAAATTGGATAGATAATTTTGTGTTATATATAAATTATCAAACAAAATAATGATTTGAATAATATTATCTGTGTAAAAGGTATTTTTCTAAAAAAAAAAAAAAAATATACGAAAAATTGAATAATTAACTTTTTATTTTATAATATAAAATTAGTTAGATAGCAGTACTATAACAATGACAATTTTGTTTTGCTGTTCTTGTAGTCTGTAGTGCAATCAGCTGTTTCAATCTCCAAACAGTTATTATAATCCATGTTAGTTATATAGATTTAGACCTATAAAATAATGGACCGCTCATTCCACACTGCCCACCCTTAAGTTGTCGGGGTCGAAATAGAGTGAGAGAGAAAAAACATAATTTGGGATATATCATGTAAGACGAAATATTTTATTTTTTTATCCATTCATTGTTATCAAAGATATAGATAATAATCATAATATTACACAGATTAAATGATTGTGATGAAATGAATGTGATTAAATAATCACAGAATCATGTAATATAATGTATTATTACAATTTTGCAACTTTATTTTAACATAATTTCTTTCATTTTGTCTTGGGCACACTGTGTTAGCCAATACTATGTTTTTTTTCTCTCACTCAATATCGTCCCCAGACTTCTCTCTCTATGAACGGTCCATTAGTTTATATGTCTATTGTCTATGTTAGGTACATGATAATGGCATGTTAATTGCTAGGTAACCAGCGTATATTATCGTGATTTTTGTTCTGTTTTTATATTATATATAATTTCATTTTTATTTCTATGTTATTGAATAATTAGTATAAGGAATATAAAATGTCACGCAGTAAATTATCTAATAAAAATATATTAGATTTATTAGAAAATGGTGATATTTCTGAATTGCGTATGTTTGACGATGACAATAATAACAATAATTACAGCGATTTTGAAACTGAAGAAATTGATAAATTATTGGAAATAAAAATTTATTATTTATTTATTAATATTAACATTCACTAGTAATTTTCTTTAAACTATTATATAAAAGTATGCTTTTGTAATAATATTTATAATACCTATTAATTATAGTATAATAATTATTGTAAAAGAATGAAAAATTATATAAATAGGTATATTTGATATTATGGTATAATAATTTTTGTTATAATATATTTTTGAATATATTAGATTTGAAGTTCGTAGGTAAGATTTTTATGTATAAAATATTAATACAAAAAATATAAAGATATTTAAGGTGCATTCCCACTAGCATTTTAGCATACTAGTATACTACACCATGTTTTAGAATTTGGACAATATTTAGTCAATAAATTGACGCTTTTCATCGGTTGCGGTAAGACGGCAGTTTTCAAATGTTATTGTTGTCATTTTTATAACCTATGTGTTTGTATAAGACTGTGTCTAAAAATACGCTTGTGTAAATAATGACCACACCGTCATAATGCGCCATGCGTTCATACATTACCCAAGTAGTTTATAGTTTTCAAGTTAAAGGGATAGCTCGCTGCCAGTGGCGCAGTTTGGCCAAATTTAATGGGGTAGCAAATAGTATTGAAATACTTGTATAATATATTTGATTATATTTATTTATAATATTATATTCAACTAATTTTTAAGAAATATGGAATATATAAAATACCTATTTAACAAAATCATTGAGTATAATAATTAATAGTACTCCAAAGTGGAGTTTATACGGTTAATTTTCACCAAATTTTGTTTTAGTTTCAGTATTCACTGCTTTTGTCTAGATATCTATTAGTTAATTTTATTGTAATATAAATATTATACTTAATATGATATTGTATAGATAGAAAGTACCTCTGTTACTTTCAAAAAAAAAAATTTGGTTGGGATTATAATCCAGTTTTAGATTCTGAGTGGAGCGAAGAATGTATTGGTTTTACAATGATGTGTGTATTTTTTTTATTTTTTTATTTTTTTTATTTTTATGTCTGAAGACACTTTTTCTACCCGAAATAATGCTCCGATTTTCACGAATGTATTATGTTTTTGATTGCAAATTGGATGTAGTTTGTACTTTATAAAGGTCATTTTTCGAATTTCTCAAAATTGACCTCATGCAACACAAAAAAAGGACGAAAAAAGGACAGTTTTCCTTCGACGAATTTGATTCATCAACTAAATTTGTTTATAATAGTAACCATAGTGATAATATAAATATCATTGTTACTAAAAGCAACCATCTATAAAGAGAAATTTCCATTGTAATTCGTAAATCTTAAATATTTCTTTGAGCATCTCTGTGGGGTTGGCCATATCACAGATCATAGATCCAAGACTTAGGTCTTTAATGGGAATTAACGAACCGTGACATAATATTGTTAGGTGATTTTTTTCAATTCTCTAGAATTAGCTAGAGTGCAAAATAAAAAAAAAATGATGAAATAATTTAATAACTATCAATAATTACATATCAAATAATCAAAAATAATAATACCTATTTATGGATGACCGAAGCTGACAAAAAAAGTTTAAAAAGTTGTTTAGACGACCAAAGAATCGACTTATCAATAAACAAATATATAACATTTGGGTGGCCTCGTGTTAATCATTTCTTGAAATGACTCAATTTCACTGATTATATTATCTCCAGACAAAGTACAAAATATTTTAATGACATTTACGAAAAAACATACATGAAAAATAATATGGAAAGTAATATGAAGGAAAAATGTTTCCCATTATAAGAAAAGATTAAATTTTATGAATATATTTATTCAATATGCCAATATAGATAGTAGTTGTAAACACCTGCGGATAACTACACGCCAGTTCTAAAGATAACAAAAACAACAAGAAAAAATTATAAATTTAAACTGTTATAATAACTACTTTATTCTTTATAAATAAACAATAATCATTATAAAGTTTAAAAATAATATTTTTTTGTTTTTATATTAGAGATCGACTATAAATCTCCCAATGGTAATATTAATATTTAATATACAATACGCAAATTATCATTGAACATAACAATAACACTATTAATTATTGTATTTGAATAAAATATTTAAATATAACCAATTATCTAAAATATAATATAATAATTGTGATATAAATTATCATAGATTCTAAACTATGATTCCAGGAATTTATTGTTTAATAATGTGTCTTTAAAGAAAAAATATGTAATTTTATGTTTTGAGCGAAGCGAAGAATGTATAGGTTTTACAATGATGTGTGTCTATTTTTTTTATGTCTGAAAACACTTTTACTACCCGAAATAATTAATACAGCCTACAATTACCTATACATATGATTCTTTTTTTCATTATCATCCTAGTTAGTATATTATTTTATTATAATTCATCTATTTCGGCATTTTGACGTTAGTTCGACACCAATAAGTCAAATATGATTTAGTCATTATGATTTTTCACCATTTACCCGTATGATGTGTCATTACTACATTATTATGTTATAAATTAAACAATTTATGGATATTTTTGATGATAAAATTCCTTTTATCATATTTATTTTAGATTTATATTATGGAATTTTTGGTTCCAATGGTAAGATGATTTACATTTTTATTTCATAAATTTAAAACGTAATTTATTTATTTTTTTAAATGTATGTATGCAGTTGGTGCATTAAAATATAGGTTTATACAATATAGGTCCATATTTCCAAGAGATGGCATTAGGTTGGATAGTTATTGGAAAGACAACGAATGTGTCGTGATTAATTACTTGGTACATGTTTATTAACAACATATAGTGAAAACGAAAGTTCATTAGAAAATAAAATGGAATAATTTTGGAAAATTGAAGAATGCGCTTCGAATCATAATTATTTAAAACAAGAAAAGTCAATGTGTAAAGAATATGTTGAAAAACACGTATTTCGTAATATTTAACGATAAGAGATCGCTATTAGGTGACTGGTATAAATCCGCATTACGTAGATTTTTGTCGTTGGAAAAACGATTAACACAAAAGAAAATTATTTATAATAAATATAAACAATTTATTTTAGAATATGAAAATTTGGGCCACAAGAAAAAGATAGACATCGTAAACAAAGATATAATTAAACAATTATGTCTAATGATTGTTATTATTTACCTCACACGTAAGTATTGACATTTAAGGGGGGCAACTGGGGCAAATGCCCCGGCGCTAAATTTTAGGGGCGGGAAAATTATTATGGTTTACTATTACATAAAACTAAAATCTTTTCTATTTTCAATTTTGTCTGGAATATTGATATTATAATAAATTATTATTATAAAATAAAGATTATAAACGGTTTCATACTCGTGTAAAAGCGGCATGGGATTGCGATAATCGCAGATATAATTAATATAAATATAAATATTATCCTGATTTATTTATGTATGTATAACCTGTGTCGGCCATTCCATTTTATCAGCAAATACAATAACTCAGGCAATTTTGAAGTTAGAGACTTGAACATTTTGTTAGGTATTATAATGTAAGTGATAAAATTTTGGAACCGTTACGTTAATTTTTCTACAAAATATAGGACTTTGAATATTTCGTAAAATTCTCGTTTTTACGTATATAATGTTTAATAAAATTGGCAATTTTTAGTATTTAGGCCTGAAAATTTTACTGAAGTATACTTACATATTACTTAACATCATACTAAAATATTAGAAAAATCCCAAATATCAATTTTTTTATAGCTGTTTTAAGTTGATATTTTTAGTTCAAACGAAAATTATAATCTGACTGAACTTCGCTCAGAATCGTTTTTTCGAATGCAATGGTTTATCATTGCATTCAAATTCTAATTAAAATTAAACGCTATGATTCGCACACCTGTATCCTATGCGGCAGGAGTATCAGCTTATTTGTTTTTATTCTGAGCTAGTAAAATGTTGCCCCAGTCCGCTTAATGTCTAAATGCGCCACTGAGTATTGAACAAGTATGGTTGTACAACAAATTTACGAGTTGTATTTGACAGATCCGCAAAGTTAAGTTCATATATTTCACTTAACTATGTTTTAATCAAAGGTCCAAAAATACAACCAGATTTATTTTAATTAGCCATAAGATTTCGTACGCACAAATATGCATTTTCCTAGGACACTACAAAAATGTAACGTCAGGTAAAATTGCCGAGGAAGATCAAAAGTATCAACGTATATTATGGAGCAATAGTAACACAAAAAAATACATATATACTAGATACTAGATATGTACGGTTACATTATATGGTAGAGTTCAGGCCAGTTATTTATCAGTCGCGTGATGGATTGTATTGCGGATGATACCGACAATCCTAAAGTGAAATAAATTATTCGAAATGATTTTTGCGTAGATGATTTCCTAACCGTAGCTGATACGTGAACTGCATAGGCGTGCGCAGACCTCAACTTCCGGTCGAGCCTGGATACAATTAGACATTAGTGCCCCTAATTTTTTTCTAACACTTAAACATAGTAGATTCTGTTGTAAATTACAAACTATGTAGGTAGTATTTATATCTATGCATAGAATCAAGTATTATATTGCTAATTTTTAGACATATATTTTTGAAGTTAAAAGTAAAACTTTAAATTCCTTAAAATCAAATAATATAAATATAATTAATAATTATATATAAAAAGAAAAAAACACATTACCCAACATTTAAAAAAAAGTTTGGTTTAATAAACAAAAATTCTATATAGATATTAAATTAATACATAAAGCATATATAATGTATAAATGTGTAATTATGTATTAACTATAATTTAAAAACAATCATAAATGAATTCTCCTATTTCCCATCATTTTAAATTCGTCAATCACCGTGTCAATGTTAATACTTGATGTTAGTTCTGATTCAGTAAACATTAATAATAAACTATTAAGTCGGTCTTGTTGCATAGTACTCCTTAATTTATTTTTTACTATTGTTAGTTTTGAAAATACCCTTTCGCAGGAACAACTTGTAACTGGTATTACACTGAATAATTTCAGTACGGTAAAAAATCCAATAAATGATTTTATGTAATTATTTTTTTTCATATAATCAAGCCATGCGTGAATAGATTCATTATTAGTATTAGTATCTGGTTTACCATTAGTAGCTGGTAAATATTTTAATAATTTTATCTCAGATTCTAATATCTCTACCGGGATATTTGCAAATTTTGATAATATTGAAATCATTACAGGCGTAGAGTCTAGACGAATCATACTTGCTACAGCTTGAACTAATTGCACAATTTCTTGGTTAAACCTCGAATTGATGCCAGAAATGAGTTCATCTAATAATTGGTTGTACACAGTTACTTTAAGTTCATTTTTTTTTTGTTTTAAAAAAAAATTGAGAATTTGCTGTTTTGTCTATACGAGTTGACACTTTTCTATTAATTACTTCTGGTACTTGTACACCATTTTTATTACACAGTTCTACTGATTGTTGATAAATATTTATAAACTCTTCATCACTATTCCTCATAGCCATCAAGTTTTGCACTAAAGACTCTACACTGTTTACTGCTAGTACAAGATCCATGTTTGGCGACTGTAATAAAGAACTTGTTTTTAATATTATATTTAATATAGGATTCAATAAATACAGCCCAAAAATAAAATCAAAACTTTTTAATTGATACTTCAATCCCATTCCTTTTGCACACATTTCTGGAACACTACTACTTTCACAAATGTCTTCTATGGCTAATAGCAAAACTCCATAGTTATTAAGCACTGATTTGACTGCTTCTGCTCGGCACGCCCATCGAGTAATAGAACATGACTTTAATGTAAGTAACTTAATTCCTAAATCTTTGGATATTTTTTTTTTTTTTAAATTGTATGCCTCATTGCACTACTCTCAATAAAATTGTAGGTAAATTGTATTGTTCCAAAAAAATTGAATACCAATTTGTTTCTTTTGGAATTTTTTGACTTATCACATACCGAATCAACAAGTGCTAGGTTTAGACAGTGAGCATAACAGTGAATATATTTAATATCTGAATTTTGTTCTTTACATTTTGTCTGCACGCCTCCTATTTTACCAGCCATAGTAGAAGCACCATCAAAACAAACTGATAAAACTGAATGCCAATCTTTTCCCATAAGTATCAGTACATCATGAAGGCAGTCAAAAATAGCCTGAGCTGTAACAGATTGCATTCGTTTCAAAGTAACATAAGTTTCAACTGGTCTATTTTTTTTTTCATCAAAATATCGAAAAACAATTGACAATTGCTCAAAATGTCCAACATCTGTAGTCTCATCAGCCATTATTGATATGAACGAATTTTGAATGCTGTTTTTTATATTTTGTAAGATAACATTTTTAATTGATGTTATTAAATCATTCTGTATTCTATTACTTGTGTACAAAGCATTTTTTGGAGCCTCTTGTAAATGGTCTTGAAGAACAACATCATATTTTGTCAATAAGATTACTAATTCCTTAAAAAGTCCTTGATATAATTTGAAAAAAATGAAAAATGAATAATTTTTTATTGAACATTTACTTTTAATTTTTAATAGTTCTGCTTCTTTACAGGCTCTACGTTTTCTGTTTTCGCAACCACTTCGTTGACTAGACATGTTTTAAGTTCTTTATTTAATACAACTTTCACAACACCCGATATATTAACAAGAATAGTATTAATTATAATAATGTCTGGTCATTAAATTATTATTTCGCGGCATTATAATATAAAAATATTACAACAGTAAACACGGAACACTGAAACTGAACAGACAAGTGACAACAGTAAACCGTCAACATACCGATTAGATTATTGGTAGGACAGTTTATGGTGTTTCATTGAAAGGGAATAATTATAAGCGCATGGGTTTTTCCGTGGAGCAGTGCGTATGCGTCCACGAGCCTGCTGGTGCAGGTCCGCATTCCGCTTATTTTAAAACGATAGTAATAAGTTATTTGTAATATAATAATCAAGTATTACTATAATAGTCATGGTACCCACATAATATTCGTACAGAATGTTTTTGTGAATAAAATTGATGTAATGATAGGTATACACAAATATTTTGAATTATATTTCACAATCACGTCACGAAAAATAAAATTTTAACGATTTCCACGAACATTATAAAATATATATATAGAAATTTTACTATGGTTAGTTTAAATTTTACTATGCCCCCAAAAAAGTTCCGGTCGAGCCAGAGCTCGCCCGGCTCGCCCCGTGCGCACGCCTATGGTGAACTGAAGCATTAGAGTTACGTGACGAATTAATTAATAAATTAAAGAAGGGCGGCTTAAAATAAATTAAATGGGCAGCCAATAATATATTACTATTTACCAATCCTACAGATCGACAAACAAAATGTAAAGACATTAGGATTATATTGGGAACCAAAAAATGATGAGTATACTTATTCTATGCAGTTATCTGATTTGAATAGGTCATTAACAAAAAGAAGTATTCTATCAATTATAGCTACATTATTTGCTCCATTAGGCTTAAAAGGTCCTGTAATAGTCATTGAAAAAATATTACGCCGACGGCAGGAACCCGATAAGACGTCGCTTAACGTTAGCTAAACCGACAGCCACCGAGGAGAGATTGAAAACGTTCGAGGTGGCTCGGAAGCCTCCACTTCAGTCACACCCACCAACGATTCCAGTCAGGCAGTAGCCAACGAGGAGTCAGCGATGGAGGTGGATGAGGGGAAGCCGTCAACCGCGGACGAGTCTGAAGGCCCTGGAAGAGGAGATCGAGGCATTCCTCGAGCGCCGCGCCAGCCTCTAAATCCTTTCTTCATCCCTGGCTATCCTACCGAGGTCAGCGAAACTGGTTTCTTCGACTTGAAAAACCGGTGCACCTGACCTTGAGCTCGCTAAGACTCAGCGATGCATGCAAAGAGAGACTTACGATCTTCGGTCTTCTCGCTCCCGTGATGATATCACCCTGGTTGGACAGTTTACTGGGGGAGGGTTGACACGGCCGTGTACGTATAATACGAATCGTATATGCTACACACCGGTAAGTTCAACTGTCCATTCCGACTTGCGCGAAACGCGGACGGAAATACTTTTCATTGGATTGTGCGAAACGCACAATTACGGTTAAACGCCACCGACCGGTGACAAAGCGAAAAATTTATATATTAATTAAACCCAGGAATTGTGATTACGTAGTCGAGCTTATGCTAATAACTACCCGCGACTGGTTATCGAATCGATATAATTAATATTATAATATGGGAAAAACCGACGAACGACCGATGAAACGTCAGTCTGTTTGTAGTCGTCGGTACGTTTGTGTCCGTTTATTTCACTTTACAGTACTTTTTGTCAACATAATTATTATTATAACTATTATAACTTACTATCTATCGTGTTTTTTAATACATATAATTATATACAGTGACATATACTGTAACATATACATAACGAATAATATCAATATAAATAATATACATATTATATATCAATCATAAAGGTGCGTTAAAGTAATTATTATTAACAGTTTGGTTAGTGACACAAGCCCGCACCTGTTCCCATAAATCCTAATTACTGTCTAAGTGTGAAGACTGACAAGCTGCACACCTGTTCCTAAATTAAAATAAATACACACACACACACAATAAACTTGTATGTTTAACAATAATTTAATATAATATAATCAGCTATTAACACAGGCACGTATCTAGATCGTGATCTTGGGGGGGGGGGGCGATTTTTTTTATTAATATATCTATATCATAAGTTGAATACTCAAATATATTTTATACTTTATATACAATTAAAATAAATACACATAAATTGTATGTTTATATGTTTTATTATTTTCCATATAAAGAGAGATATTTAAAGTTGCACTCCCTTGATCAGTGATCACGAGCCGCCACTGGTATTATTATATTGACTTATTATATTATATTATCACTGTAACGTAAAAAGAGTTAATTTACAAAATTATTGCGATATTTCTATTAAAATTAAATTAATTATTGAATTTTGTATAATATTATACGGTCCTTGGGGGGGGGGGGCGATCGCCCTTATCGCCCCCCTTAAATACGTGCCTGGATTAACATAGGATTTATACTCTGTTACAAGTTACAATAAAAGAGATATACGAGTATATACAAAAAGGCACAAAAAAAATTGATATAATATAATAACACACAGACATTCGAGTATACGAAATACGTGTACGATGGTCTAAATCACACAACGGACAGAGGTAGGCAGAAAAAAACATGGACACTGGACATTCGATTATACAATTCACGATAACATAATATATCAAAATAAACTTAAAGCTATTTTTTATTCTAGTTGTTTATGTGTGTGTGTCCGTGTGTCTGATGCCTGTTGATCGGGAAATTTCCTAAACAGTATTATTAATAATTATTGCGGTGGCTGTTTTAATTATGCAACAACCGCGATTTCATCGTTGACAATTTATATATAAATATTATTTATTTGTTTTAACTATAATCAGAATGATATAAATTAGTGTTCAAATTATTATAACCTAAATTTTTAAATTACATTTAGACCTTTTTTTTTCAAATAGAAATTAATAATATATTTAATATTACCTATGTAGTGTGAAAAGATGTATATTGTTTTTATAATTATATAATATGTGTGGCACTAGTTAAGATCATAATAAGTTAGAGTAGGCGAGGTCCACCACGGACTTCTCTAGCTAAGTGCCTGATGTAATGCAATGTAATTTTAGTTGTTATGGCATTTTTGATAACCACGGAATCAAAAATAATAAAACGCTAACTTTTCCGTCGTTTCTTCCACGATTTTTTTTACGTGCGTTTTTTTCCTTCCGTTTTTTATATAAATTATATAAATTCCGTCGTTCGTCGTACCTCTTCGAAATTCGCACTCTTAGTGATCAAATTTTCTTCCTTCGTCAATTAAAATTGGTTTCATAATTTTTTATGCAAAGCCTTTTTTTAAATCGCGTTTTTTCGCTTTTCCTCTAATAGCGAGTTCCATGAGATTTTCGGGCGGCCGTTTGCGCGGTATTATTATTCAATATTATTTTTACGTTTTCTCCCGTCTTTATTTAATATATTATCCCTTTATATTTATAACGATCGGACGTTCGTTTTTTCGCGTTTAAAATTCGTTAATACCCTTTCCCCGAAGGTCTCGGTCGAAATTAATTGTTTTCCGTTCGTATTTCTCGCATCGCCGTCGTTTTTTTCGCGGCCGATCGCTTTATTACGCGTATTTATTATTCGATAAACGTCGAAAACGGTATCCTGACAATCAAACGATAATCAAACGATGTTTTAAATACGGATAAATGGTAGTTTGAAAATATTGTAACGATGTTTAGTTCTAAAGTATTTTATATCTACGCGAATATCAACGATGGATAGTAACGGCGGGAATTTGACATATTATTTGAAATAATAGATTTTGATTTATTTTTTCGTTAGTCAATTATTTTGCACCGGGTCAGAATTAACGAAAATGTATACCTGGGTCCGACATTGGTTAGTGAGTGCGCCGAAGTCGTACTCCGCGTAGAGTAAACCGTAATCGGTCAAGGACTGATAAAATACTTTAATCATTATCCCATAAAAATATACTTCCGTCGGACTCAATGTACCCGAAGAAATAACTTCTCCACCCGAACCCCATGGTAGCGGAAAAGCTTTTCACCCCAAACAGTATTCCAATGGCAGCTATGGTGGTGGTAAAACTTTTCACGCGAACCTGTATCCCACTGGAAGCTATGATGGTAGTAAAGCTTATCACACGAACCTGTATCTCACTGGAACCTGACAAGGGTTAGTGAATGCGCCGATGGCGTACTCCGCGTAGGGTCTACTGTGATTGGTCAAGGACTGTTCACCCGAAAAGAGTGTAAGTAGGACCACTAGATTGCGAACGCCTTTCAATCCGCCGAAGGCGTATAAAATACTTTAATCAATATCGTATAAAGAGCTACTTCCGCCGGACTTACACTTAATGTACCCGAACTTCTTCACCAGAACACTATGGTAGCAGAAATGCTTTTTACCCCTAACAGTATTCAACTAACCAGCTATGGTGGTGGTAAAGCTTTTCACCCGTACCAGTATTTTGCTGGCACTTGTATCCGGCTGCGACAGGAGTATCAAGCACCTAGTAGAAGTTATAAAATTGCTTATAATCACTTTATTTCATGGATGGAACCAAATAGTAAAATAATTTCTTTCGGCCAAATCGAGAAAATCACAAATCCTTTGGCAACAAGTCCCTAAAGGAATTAATAAAAATAATGTTAATAGAAATTTTCACTAGTCTCTTGAGAGAAACAGATTTAAATAAAATGGCT
>JAIUCT010000023.1:5129708-5141841 GCA_021307375.1 Tetraneura akinire
TTCTTAACTTTTTCACAAACTTTAAAAAATCATAGAAAATAAATGGGCCAACTTTTATTAGAATTTTAAACACTAATATTTTTCTAAAAATCAGGTTTACGAAATGGCTATTTTGAAATTTTTCAAACAATAAAATAAAATTTTAAATTTCCAAATTTGAGTTTCCCAAGTACGAAAAAATATTTGAAATCGACAGTATTATAGCGCAAGGTCTCAGTATTTATTTGAAAAAAAAAAGTTAAAAAAAATGAATAGAAAAAAAGTTATTGCAATTGTCAGATAGACCTGTTACACCCTGTATATAATTATACGAATATTAATAACTGACACATCAATACTAAATTAATTTAATTAAGATAATTATTAGTTACGTTACTTCATAAATCTAATTTTATTTGATGTTATTTTTATTATTTTTATTGTGAAATAAGATCTAAATGTGTCTTGGCTATTATTTAAAAGAAGAGTTATTTTCGATATATAACAATTATTTATATTCTTATTCGAGTTATATTATTTTAGTTATATCTTAATATATAAGCGTGTTAATTGTGACTTCACGAATCAGATGATTCGTAAAACCACAAATGGCTATATAAAAATAATAATAATCACTACTTTGACTCAGCGACGATAACTGGAAATGGAGTTGAACTCGTAGGATGTATAAGAGAAATAAATAAATCTGGTGAATCTGCTGATGAATGAATCTTGTATACGTCGAAACACCGTGAACAACTTCCGAAATAAGTTCTCTTGAAAATGGGTAGCGTGCGGCGGTGTTGGCAGCCAAGACTACGGACCAACACTGCTTGCTGGTAGGTGGTGTCGTCGGGTCGTATTTATAACCTTTTTGGTTCGATCTACAGAAGACTTTTTCCACGATGCATTATATCGTGTTAATGAATAGCTTATGGTTTATGTTATATAAAATGATAAAATATTGATTTTCCCACGAGCCGATCAATTATATTGAGTTATTATTATTAATCCTCTAGTCGCCGACTGTGGTTACTTTTTTATTGCATTATAGAAATGCCTTGTTATATTGCGAGTCGCCGATTCCGGTGTCGCTTATTTATTTTAATAATATAAACAAATTTATTGTGGTATTATCTGAGTATACATGATCGCCGTCTTCGACGTTATGTATATATTGTGTTTCACAAAGAGTTGCCTATTCAGACTGTGACGGTGTTTCGATATATGTTGATTCTTTTATTAAATATAATGAAATTTGATTAAAAGTTGATCGTTATACAATATTATCATCTTATTTTATATTAAAATTACAATTAAAAAAAAAATGAATAAATGATGATATTTCATAATATCATTACAATTAGTAATATCTTTATATAGAACATGACATTAGAAGAAATAATATTTATCCAGTAAGTTTTCTAAATTTATACATGAAGTAAAAATTATAATAAAACAAATTTCGATATAAAATGCTTTAAGTGAATAATAAATAATATGTACATATTATTATTATTCCAATTTCTAATTATGTCCTTAAACATGTTTGGGTAGACTTAAAATATTTATGATTTGATGAATAATATCTCGATTATTATTATGTGAATTGTTATTAATTTATTATTAATAATTTATAATACCTATAGAGATATTAATAGTTTTATAAAGTTTTGGCGTCTCGTTTTGCTAATTAAAATACTACTTTCTGCTTTATCTGTTATGATTATCATTGTTAGTTTCCTACCTATACATTATAATAGGTAGGTATAAGTTATAATTATAACATAATAGTACCTATAATATCCAATAGTCAATACACAAAAATATAAAACAAAATTTATTTTTAAATGGAATGGACCCTTGAAACTGATAAGTGATAACACACAATACACTAATATCATTGTTTTGTACTAATATACTATTATAGGTATGCACATAGCACATAAGTGATAACTGAGAATATTATTTTTTTTTTTATTAAATATTTTTTTATTGTCTTATACATTGTACAACGTAAAAGCTATAATTATGAAAAATCTGTATGACTGTATGAAAAATCAATATTCACAAAAATAAAAAATCGACAAATAACAAATGTAGGTATTGACATTATCAAGTTTAAACGATAATAAAATAAACTTTTAACCGAGTATGCTCTGAATAGACGTATTTGTGAAATCCGAATATCCGATATTCAAAAATATAATTTCAAAAAAAAAAATGTTCAACAAACACTATTAATAAATCGATAAAAACATATAAAATATAAAATTACCAAAAATTCTCTATTTAGAGAATATTCTCCAAAAAAATTATTTTGGTAATTTTACATCACTAATTGTAGTACAGTCGTTGACCGTTGTGCCAGATAGATTGACATAACCGAAACGGATCTTATTAGTTATTAGTAATTACATGGGGTGGGGGGGCCTATTTAATGTTTCCCACTGGGACAAAAAGTGCCCATGGTGGAAAGGGTACAGGTCTTAAGATGGTAGTGTTGAATTTTGATTAATTTTGATTATTTTTATAAATTTTGATTATTCGAAAGAACAATTTTGAGTGAAGCTCTGTCAGTTATGGGTATTTAGGTGACTAATTTAAGGATTCTATAGACATTAATATTAAACTTCGAGACTTGAAATTCTTTTGTCTGTTGATATAATTTGAACTTCATATATATGATAAAATTTGTAATTATTATGTTAAAATTTATATTTATGATTTTTATATTTTTTATAAAAATTATTTAAAAATTTTAATCAATACATTTAATATCTATTGCAATTTCGTTCAAAATAATTTTTTGAATGCATGTTATATTCTATTTTTTATCATTACATTAAAATTTTAATCAAAATTCAACATTATACTCTTTAATTCTGTATTATTTTCTCAGCATTATCAGCATTTATTTTTTACACCATTTTTCTATCAACAGCTATAATAATAATTATAAAATAATAATAATATTGATATCATTAAATCAATATTTTATTATATTTATTTACATTATATTATTAATTATATGTCATCGATTTTTATAATATTATAGACAAATTTGAACTATTTTTAATTTTTTGTTTTTAGTTAAACTACATTTTATAATAAGATATAACTACTCAAAATGAATATTTCTTTAAGCAATCTAAAATTTACAAAATTAATTTTAATATTACATCTTATAATCAATATAGTTTCTGGAGGTAATACATACTTATATTATATTATTCATTAACATTTATTACGCTTATTCGTTATTTCAAAATATTTTAACCTTACATTTTTTTAGTTGATAATTCTAAAAATTATATAGTATTCACTCAATTGAGAATTAGTTCTGATTTCTTACTAACCATTACTTGAAGGTAATATAGGTACGTAAAATTGCTCTGCTTACCAAAAATGCATAATATGCTCTCCATAATTATTTGCATCTATGTAGTACTTTATTTATATATAACATTTTTATTGAGACATAGAAAAATATTGTTAAATAACAGAGAAACAACAAAAATATTGAAAATTATTATTTTACTTATACTCGTATTGTTATAACTGAAGAAATATAGAAATATAGTATGAAGGATTTTGAAAATTACAATGGGTATTTATGTAGGTATGTTGATGTTAACAATGACTAATGACTTTCAAAATATTCAATTATGTTTAATAATATTTCCAATTTTGGATTTTATAGTTTGAAATTTGAATAAAAGCATAGCTTTTTATTGCTTGTCAAAATCTCAAATATTGATAACCAATCTATTTATATTATTTCAAACACAAATTATCTGAAAATAATAATTGGTGTGTCGATCAAAGTTCCTACAATTTCATTATATATTATTATTAGTAATTAATTGGATCTCAATTACATCTAAAAAATGTTCATAATATTATCGTTTGTTATATCCTTAATATTATACATCCTACTGAATACATCTAAACTAGAGTTCTGTACTCCTGGTTTATATCGAATTTCATAATCATTTTAATTTAGTTTTATTCGCCAATGGTGCGAGTTTAGATAATTGATTTTTTAATCAAATAACTATGTTAATGGTCTATGTTCATTAAAAAAATTGTTCAAAAAATTTACTCTGAATACGACTGCTAAACATTCTAATTTGATTGTACTATAATTACTTTCACTTTAATTTAATATTTGCGAGGCGTAAAATATTGGTAAGTCTTTACCTATTTCTCCTTATAATAATATTGCTCCTAGCGTTTTAAGACTAATGTTATCAATTATATTATAACCACGATTATAGATAGAATGGTTACGCGACGATCTATATAATTCTATGATAATCAACGGCTCAGAAGTTTCTTATCAATTAATAGGTTTTACCTTCTACACACTAGCGCTCCTAGTGAGTGTACGACACATCATCGAGTACCAATTGACGAATGGCGGGATTAAGACGCCTGATGGACATGGAATTATAATAATTAATATTATATTATTTGACCAAAATTTGATGTTATTAATCATAAGTACTTTTTCTATGTTATTAATCATGATTAATTAACAAATGTAATCATGTTATTAATATTGTTTTTACCACAATTATGGATAATTAAATATGATAATATTTTACTATTGCCTACGGTTTATTATAAATTAACTAATAAAATTTATTCTTTTATTTAAAAAATGCCAAATTACTGCTGTATTCATGAGCCTCACACGGCATCAAAGACTCTTTTTGGGGTACCTAAAAGTCCCGAGATTAAGTTGTTGTGGGAGGAAGCGTTAGGGATTCAATTTAAGAAAAGTCACAAAGTTTGTGCAAAACATTTTAAAGAAAGTGACATTATTATGTGTTGTCGTGATTATAACCATTTGTAGCCTAGATCGCGCTATAAGGCAGAAGGTATTTTGTTATTTTTGATAAGAAACTCTGGCGCCGGATATTCTTGCCTCGTCATGTAACCATTCTATCTATAATCGTGATTATAACTATAAGGTAACGAATGTTTGTAGTCTGGCATCACTGAGCCAGTAGGTGTCCAGACTCTAGAGTGTGTACGGTGAGCGTTCGTACCGACAGTGTATCTATTTTTTTTTGTAAATATAAAAAGAATGCTTAATCTTCATAAATTGTGTGTTTGTGTTATTCCATTTTTTTTTTTTTTTAATAAAAGATTTAAGTTATATCTAACATCAAAAATGGGATTAACGCCTAATTACAAAGAAGTAGGAAGAAAAGAAGTCACACAAGACATGAGTGTGAGGAGTTTGTGGCATTATTTTATAACCCATAAATGTTCGCAACCAAGTCGTTACTAACATCATACGGTACCGTATGATTACACGGTGATGATAGTAGCGGTAATGATAATTTGATTCATTTATTTATGTAAAATTGTGATAAGTGATACACCGAGAAATAAATAAACACTACCGGCACTCCGTATTAGTGCATAGTGATTTATAATATTTATATTCGTATTACACATTTTACAAGTGTTAAAAATGACTGAGTAAGGATCGGAACTGGCACACCTGTTGGTGTTCACGAATTGATTAGAATGATGATCGAACAAAACCAGGTACGTGACAAACAAATGGCTGACGCTTTATCAAGGTTCAACATAAATCATTGAGTTGGAATGTTGCCCGATTTAAAACAAAATATTAAAAGTTTTGACGGAGAATCGATCGAATGTGCAATCGCTGAGGAATGGTTGAATTCAATTAATATGACTGCGGAGGTACATTTTTAGCCTGAAAAATATAAGACTGAAGTAGCGCGCGCGAACCTAACTGGTGCCACGAAAAAAATGGTTTTTGGCGTACCAAATATATTATGAAACTTAGACTAGGAAAAATAGCAGCATTCGATAACTTTCCAGAACCAAACAATATTCATGAGATCAGAATATTTCTCGCCTAACTGGATTTTTCAGGTGGTTTAAACCTGATTATTCCAGAATAGCGCGTCCATTAAGTAAACTACTGTGCAAGAGAAGTAAATTTGAGTGGGGAACCATACAAATAAATCCGTTTTCTAGACTGAAGGAATTGTTGGTTATCGATCCTGAGGTGAAGCTATATAATCTCAGAACAATAATCGAATTACATTTGGATGCTAGTTCAAAAGGACTCAGTGGTATCCTACTACAGGAAGATGAGAACGGACGATAATACCTGGTGTTTCCAAAAAGACAATAATGACAGAAGTAATGTACCATTCAACCAAACTTGAGTTGATGGGAGTGGTGTGGAGTGTCACTCAACTACGCCACTTATTAATTAATATTAAATTTAAAAATTTTACAGATTGTCAAGCCATTGTGTATATGAACACAAAAAAGGCCCAAAATTCGCAAATCACGAAATAGGCAACTTCACTTAGTGAGTATAACTATGAAATTCAACACCGACCTGGTGATAAAATGACATATGTTGATGCAATAAGTCAAACATCATGCAGCTCAACTAATGACACTATGGAAGACGTAATTTAGAAGTCGTTGGAATTTCTGATAGTGATAGATGATGCATCAAACACAATAGAAATGCAACATACCAATCCAAAGTTGATTGAAATTATATCTATTTTAAAAATACCACCAGAAGATAGATCTTTGTCTCAGAAAGATGAATTAAAATCATTTTTTTTTCAAAGATATCCTTCTGTATCAAGTAAAAGAGGACAATCTTCTATGGGAAAAATATGCGTAAGAGTTTATTTGTAAAATATCATGATCTATTTGGATATTACTCGGTAGATAAAACAATTGCCAAAATAAAGGAAAAATACTATTTTCCAAAAATGAGTAGGTGTGTTAAATATATTAATTTTTGTCCAAAATGTCTACTATGTAAAATACCAAGAGGAAAACGACCAGGAGAACTACATCCGGTAACACCTGGTAGAAGGCCTTTTGAAGTAATAAATGTAGGCCACACTGGATCTTTTGTTAAATCTACCAAGGGAAACTGCCATGAACTGGTAATTATTGATAACTTGACCAAATTTGTTAAACTGTTTGCTATACATAATACTAATACTCAATCGTTTCTGAAATGTTTTAAATCATTTGTATTCGATTATGGATTGCCAAAAGGAGTTATACCTCTAAAGCTTTTGCTTAAAAAGAACTTAGAAGAGTTGAATGCCAATTAACCAATTCACATAACAAAACCATTGGTGATACATCGTTCCATATATTGTTTGGATATTATTTCAATGTCGAAGCTTTAGCCAATACTGTGGATACAGGTCAAAAATGACAAAATACTAATCAGCTACAAGACACGATAAGAGAACGGATTGAAGCAGAACATAAAATATGGAATGTGAGATATGACTCAAAACATTCAACAAAACTATCAAATATGAAATATGAAATAGGAGAAATTGTTTACCTTAAACGTGAAATAGAGTCCACGGGAAAATCAGTAAAGATACAAACTAAGTTGATACGGTACGTCGGTGACGTTCCCGATCGTAGAAATAATAATATCGGGTTTTTTGGTATTACGTGTGTTAATTTAAATTTACATAACAAAGTTTCACAACATTAATCAATTATATACAATAACTACGGATGAGGATGATCCGGTCGGGATTAGATTTACAATTAAAATATATATATATTCTAGAGGTCCCCGGTTCCCTATCAATCCTCGGCAAATACCGAGGATTACCAAGCCTACTCCTGGGTCTTAGGATTTCGACGATTATAGTCGTGGGAAATATGATTTGCAGTAACCATTCAACTAAATGGTTCGAGATAAGGCACTCCCAAATAGGAGGCAAGTAATGGATAGGATAAGGTTGTGGTCTTCCTCTGGTGTGGCTGCTTTCTCCTTGTTCGGCTGGTGATGTTGGATGCCGTAATCTGGCTGTCGATGATTTGTGGTTGGCTACTGTAGTAGTTGCTCTACCGTATACGAGGGACAATTCGAGCAAGACACGGTAGCGAGGTATGCCGGTATATCGCCGTGAAAACGGCGGTTTTAAGTGTCTGCCTGATTCGTATCACGGTATTTCTTACCACGTCGGTTGCAGATCTTCATCTCCACCAGCTGTCGTAGTGGTGTGCGGAGGTTTCTACCGTATACGAGGGACAGTAACGGAAGAGACACGGTGGTGAGGTATGCCGGTATATCGCCGTGAGAACGGCGGTTTTATGTGTCTGTACGTGGGTTTTCGTTTTACGGTAGATCACCCGTGCGCGGTTGTAGTCTTCGTCGTAGTCTGATTGCTGCTGGTCCCAGTATGTCCACTTCTCAGGACTTCAAAATATCTTCTAGATGTTGACGTCTTTACTGTGTGGCTGGAACTTATGATGTCTGGTCGGTTTCCACCCGTTATTATATGATTTTTACGACGTCGGCGCTCTCTCTAATTGGCTGACGCCGTCGCGTCCTCTAGTTGGTCGAATTAGGTCGTCATATATACATTTATCCCGGTGCTGTACCAGTCGTCTTTTTGTCCTGGCGTTCCGCCAGTCGTTCACTAGTAACGGGTTTGTCCCGTTACAAAGTACAAAGGACCGATGGTGGTAACAAAAATATATACCAATGATAGTTATCAGATAGTTTCATTGAAAAATAGAGGTAACAATCAATATATGACAAATGCTCATGTATCCATGCTCAAATTGTATCATTTACTAAAAGAGAAAGATGAACCTAATAAAGAATATTAATTAGAAGAAGACGAAGAATATAGTAAGAAAAATGAACCAAAAGAAGCAATGGCTGATGAAAATGAAGTTATAGAAGAATAAAAAGAAAAAAACATTAGTCAACAAAAATTCTCAACCAGTAGAAACCAGACCCAAAAGGAACAAGCAAGTTCCTAATCGTTATGAAGACTTTATATTATCTTAATCTAATGTGATATAAATCTATTATTACTAAGGTTACTAACTGTAATATGTAAGACTTATTTATTTATTATTATTAACTTTCTTTTTATTCTATACATATATATTTTTAAGAACCACAAAATGTAAGTTAAGACACTTATACGGTCAGGATGTCCGAATATTATCATTTATATTATCAGGCAACGAATATTTGTAGTCTGGAATCACTAAGGCTGTACGTGTCCAGACTCAAGAGTGTACGTCGCACGGTGATCGTCCGTACCAACAGTGTATCTATTTTTTTTTTTTTTTTGTAAATGTAAAAAAAGGCTTAAAATGTGTGTTTGTGTTATTCCATATTATTTTTAAAATAAAAGAGTTAAGTTATATCTAACACTAGCGTCTGTTGTTAAAATAAAAGTTTTTTAAAGTATGGATATTTGATAATTCGTTCTGAAAATAGAATTGATTTTAATTTATTGAACGATTTTTAACATTCTGTGCTCCAAAAAAATATTATATCCATTTTTATTAAATTTGTGTAATAATGGTTTTATTATTCCGTTAAATGATTCTAAAAATTTTCTATCATAACCCAATAATCCTAAAAATTATTTTATTCCCGTTATATTATCTGAAGTTGGAAATTCTAATACTGCTTTTATTTTTCTTATGTGTATCTGGTTTATTCCATTTTCAGTCATTATATGTCCTAAATATACTTTAATACCATTCTTCTTTTAAAAATTCACATTTTTTTGTTCCAATAATTCCATTAATTTTTTCCATATACAATAATATCTTCTAAACATACTATATACTTTATTTTTATTAAACCACTCAATACATTATTCATCAACCATTGAAAAGTGGCGGGTAAATTTTCCATACCCTTGCCATACGTTAAAAATGCCAATGACCTTGATTGATCGGTAATTCTATAAGTTCATGTAATCCAAATCAGGTAACGGTATTTGATAAAATCCTGATGCTAAATCGATAACACTAATTGACTTTGTCATAATTGATCTAAGATTTCAGTAATATTCGGTAAAACCGAGTTTCTTACTTTCATTAAGTGTTCTGATATCAATTAAGTACTATTGAAAATTTTTCTTTACCAGTTGCATCCATTTTTTTCTTTTTAACTTATAATAATGTTTCAAATATATCTTCCTCTTTCACTTTATGTGAAATTTATGTGTGATTTATTCTCTTTTAATTTTATTTCATATTTTGTTTCATTGTATATCAGGATAATCTGTCTCTATCTAAATGAAATATATCGGAATATTGTTCACATAATTCAAACATAAAAGTGTACATGATACTCGTACATGATAATATTGAACTTAAGGGCTTGACAGTTTAATTGGATGTTTATATATATATATGCCTTGTATACAAGTACGTGATAATATTTTGAATTCTTATATTGAAAGATATTTAAATTTAAATGAGTACATACTTATTGTTTGTAACAATATACGGTATAGCTCAAGTTCATTAATAAAAAAATATAGTAATTTATTGAAAGTTTATTAATCTCATTTAATTACCTATGATTAGTTGATAATAAATATTTTTAATTTTCTTTTACTCTTTCATTAGATGTAGATACATGTAAAAGTATGTATAAAATATTTTTGTGTTGACTAAACTGCAGAAATATTATTTATATAAAAAATAAAACACCCAATTTCTATAAAAAAAATTGTTTTTATTTTAAACAAATAAGTATTTCGAAGACTGATAAAATAATAACATTTTTTTTTTTAAATTGGGTTTTTATTTTTTATATAAATATGTATAAAATAAAAAAAAAAATAAAACGATTTATGTTATAATTTAATCTACTATAATAAAATAATAATTATCAGTGTCTTTTCTTCCAAACCTTTTTTTCCTTATGTTCGACTTATAAATTCACGGGCGAGTCGTGCGTCTTCGAAATTTCCACCTTTCGCGGTCAACTTTTCTTCCTCTTTCTATTAAAATCGGTTTCGTAATTTTTTACCCTAAACCTTTTTTTAAATCGGCCGTTTTCGTTATTTAACAACTTTACTCTCCATGCGATTTTCGATTTTCGGTCCGCCTCGCGCTCGCCCCTCCCGATAAAGGCGTTTCGCGCGGTAATGTCGTTCGACGCGATAACCGACCGCCGATTCTGTTATCTGTGCGTTTCTCCGAAAAACGTCCGAAAACGGTCCGTCGAGCCCACCACTCTCGCCCCGCCTATGACGATTTCGTGCCGCCGTCGATCGCCGTACCGTACCGTAACTGAGTCGTTTTTCGCGGCCCGATCGCATTTTTTCGCGTATATTTCGTTTAAAAAACGTCGAAAAAGGTTTTCGGACCGTTCGCGGTCGGGTTTCCGACCGTTACGCACGTTATTTCGCCGTAATTCGCGGATTTTTCGATATCGCGAAACACTTTAAATACACCGATTTTCGACAGTTATTTAAGCGGCCACCGTGGCGCACTCGATAGGTAGGAATTAGGCGTTAGGTTAGGGACCGGTTAGGCAGGTTTCCTTACGGCGGTTAGCACGGCCGCCGCCCGGGTAAATTGCCCGACCTTAACCGGGTTCGAATCCCGATCCGTCGGCGGCGGAGCGCTTTCGGTTTTTTGCATTGATTTTTTTTTTTCGTTAATCATCCGGCGCTCTCCTATACGCGCGTGCGCATTGAACGCCGGGCGTCCGAACGTCCGCGTATGCCCGTTACGCGACCGTATTACCGACGGAATTATATTATAGCCGCCCGATTTCGACCGTAATAAATAATAATATATAATTTACGTGTTATGATTTTTTTTTACGTTGAAAATACTTATATTTTGATTTAATATCATATATTTATATTTAATCGTTTATTATACCCTTAATATTTATACTCCGTTTTTTTTTGACTCTATCTAAATACTTATAATAATTTTTATACACTATATAGATATGTCTCTGAATTCCGATTATATTTCAACGTATTGATTCTCGACTCTATAAAATTATACGTATGATTTATATACAAATCGTGGTGGTTGGATTATATTATAAACGATAATTGTTTGAACTTATACGTTGTTCCGGTTAAAAACATAGTACGGGCGCTACCGGTATTACACTGGCAGCTATGGTGGTGCTAAAGCTTTTCACACGCACCTGCATCCCACTGGAATCTGACAAATGTTAGTGACCTAACCTAACCTGTATCCCACTGGAACCCGACTGGGGTAAGTGAGTGCGCCGAAGGCGTACTCCGCGTGGGGGGACTACCGTGATCGGTCAAAGACTGTTCACCCGAAAAGAGTGTAAATA
>JAIUCT010000023.1:5147881-5172562 GCA_021307375.1 Tetraneura akinire
ATCCATATCTTCATTTTGAGATGGCTGACATTTGTTGCACGTAATTAAAGTCAACGAATGTGTTTTACATATGTTGTTACCACATTTTTTACATTCTAGTCCGGTTCTGTTATTTTTCCTTGATCCGAAAATGTAGCATTTACCCCTGATTGGTTGATCTAGCTCATCGTTAGAACCCTTTTGCTCTTTATACGGTTCCAAGAATACCATCAAATCTTTTAGCAATGTTTTTATTTTAAAACGTTCTTTCAAGTTTTCATTCATCAACTCTAATGACAACTCGTACAGGTATGGTCTTCTAGTACCTATTATTTTGATGTGATAATTGTTAAATTGGAAAATCCTCAACAAATTGATTCCTGCCAAATCAAGTAGCCGGAAAAATATAGTCATAGGCCACCTTTGTGTTCTCCTCGATGTACTTATTCTTGAACACATGAGGTCAACCGTATTATTATTCGTACATTATTCGCTTCGCTCAGAATCTAAAAATGATGAAAAATGAAGGCAAATAGTCCTATACACAATTCACAGTATTTTTTACTAAATAAAACTGCGAAATTCCAGCAATAAATAAATAAATATATACTTACATTATAAATTGGTTTTTGAAAAAACATTACGTTCCGGCTCGTGAGGACGGCAAATTGGCCGTTGTACGCACACTACGGAATTTTCGGCTATACTAAGCTGCTAGGACGGACTGGTTCGACCAAATTCGATCGCGATCTAGTAGAGGGAAATGTAATTAGAGAATACATGCCCATCTTACTGCAATCCCCCAATTTTGGAGTAGAACATTCAAAAACATTTAGAATGACGGCCAATTTGTCGTCCACGCGAGCGGATGAAGGTAGTAATTTCCGTACGCAAAGTACCTCGTATGATTATTATAGTTCTACCACTATGACTTCAGTGCTATCATCTGATTATGAATGGTATCGTATATTAGTATCATTAGATTCTGTTGATGTTTTTTATTGACGTGTTTTTTTCGAAATCAATATTATAGTGTTCTATAAACATAAAAATGGCCTTTACAATATGTTCTGCATTTAAGATTTTGAGCGAAGAGAAAAATGTATTGGTCTTACAATGATGTGTGAACTATCAACCAGTACGAGTATATCGTATATGTTTATTCGTGCCCGTGAACGTTTCAATATTGAATACTTATACTATATTATAATCATAATGAATAATTACGAGTATAATACAATCAAAATTCTTGCTGTTTGTGAAGCATTAGATAAGTTAAATGCGCCAAATGTCGAACGCAGATATTGGGTGCATCCCATAAATAAAAACCGTGAAAGTGATAACCGTTTTCAAAAGTTTTATATTAATATTTGAAACTATCCCGATACTTTTTTTTAAATATTATAGGATGTCGATATTTCACCTGATATCATTGGGGTTATAAGTTTTAACATCATCATTAACAAATTTCAATTATTTTATGAATTGTATTAAAAATCAATTCAGATAACGCCGGCTGTAAAGCGGTACAACCGCCTCATGTATCGGTTTGGATATCGCTCCGACGTTCACGCGGGACAAAAACGCGTCTGTGTGGCACTCTACATAAGGTAATGCGAGATCCGTTCTTGCTAACAAACCGCGGCGTTTTAACTGGACGGCGAAAACGTCTCTGTGTGGCTCCGACCTAATACCTACCTCATAGACCTGATACTGGTGCGGAAAGGCAGTGGTTTTCTATAACTTAATCCTCGCTTCGCAAGACCTTTGGATATTTATTCTATGATTAGTACCTATTATATAAGTATAAATAATCAAAATTTATTTAATAAAGTGGGAAAAATGCGCATAAAAATTTAAATATTTGAAAAAATTCAAAAAGCTTAGTAGTCGATTATACTAATTTCGAACTCGAGGTCTTGAATGGAAACGTGACTCACTTAACCACTACAAGCAATACACTCGTTGGACAAATGTTAATAAAATATATTATTCGCGAATTTTCTACCATTATCTTTTGGACCGTGGTCGCCTCGCGGCGCCACGATGACAAGACCCGCAAAAAACGTATTATCGAATATAATATAATATAATATAATATAATATAATATAATATAATATAATATAATATAATATAATATAATATAATATAATATAATATAATATAATATAATATAATAGATAATTATTTTAGTTGTTCAAACAGGTATAGGTATGTTATACAAATTGTTTGTATTTTAATAAAATGAATGTTTCAGGTCATATTAGTATTGATCCACAAATATGCTTGATTCATATGTTTAATGTTATCATAGGTTAGTAAATTAAGTAGTCACTTATATTCTATAAATTATTATGTATGTAGTATGTTGTATATGTATAATTTTATTTGAATGTTTAGTTCAGGAATTGTATAATGTTGATAATTGTAAGTACCTACATTGTAATTGAATATAATAATTATTATGTTTTAAAATAAATTTATTCATTTATAAAAAAGAGCTGATACTCCTGCCGCACAGGATACAGGTGTGCGAATCATAGCGTTTAATTTTACTTAGAATTTGAATGCAATGATAAACCATTCCATTCGAAAAAACGATTATGAGCGAAGTTCAGTCAGATAATGTAGGTATTGATTAATATATTGCGGGTTTTTCGTCATTTTTTCATCGCTTTTTCTAATGCTTAGAATCAATTTTGAGAAATTCGAAAAATGACCTAAATAAAGTACCAAGAACATCCACTTTCCTACCGAAAACATATGCTGTGAAAATCGGACCATTATTTCGGGTAGTACTAGTGTCTTCAGTCATAAAAACAAAAAATTAAAATATCAATTTTAAACAGCTATAAAAAAAAAATGTGACCATGGATTTTTCTAATATTTTAATATGATGATTCAGACATAGAAAGGAAAAAAACGAAAAAAAACGCAAAAAAAAAAAAATGGCGGTCACCCATCCGCCGTCGATGCCTGGCTACGGTGCTCAACACTGAGGTCATAATATTTTTGTTTAAACTAAAAATATCACCTTTAAACAGCTATAAAAAAATGACCTAAGTAAAGTACCAAGTACATCCACTTTTCTACCGGAAACATACCCTGTTCGTGAAAATCGGAGCATTATTTCGGGTAGTATTGTTGTACACAAGACATAAAAAAAAAAAACAAAAAAAAAAATCACACATCATTGTAAAACCAATACATTCTTCGCTTCGCTCAGAATCTAAAATACCTATGCCTAATAATATTAAGTGGATCTTATATGGCTTATAATTGATTTTATAATTAAAAATAAATTAAACTGAAATTATATTAATAGATGTCGAATATTACAAGAATTACTTGGCGTCAAATGTAACATTTGGTAAATTTTAAAAGAAAAATAATATTATAAGTAATATTATAGTTGTAAAATAACTATAATTTATAAATATTAATTAGTTTAGAAGTACTTGCCTCGGCAGTACATATACTAAAATTGGCATAGGAAAATCGCTTCCACTATACTCCCCCACTCTTGGTTTAAAGATCTAAATATTACCAGAAAACTTATTATTTGCTATACCCGTCTTCGAATAGGTCATAATTTTCTTCCTCGCTATTCCTTTAAACTTGCTTTAAATTTTTCCCCTTTTTGCACCCTTCATTATGAAGAAACAGTTTGTGTTTTTACCATATGATTTTCTATTGCCCTACTCTTTTTCATAACAGACTTCTTCTTTTTTCCTTTCTATCTTCCATAGGATATCTTTCTCCCGATTCTAATATTCTCCTTAACTCTCGTTCTCCTCCTGTCATCTTTCTTATTATTAAATTTATCCTATTAGCTGGCTTTTTAATTTAAGCTCTATTTATATAATTGTTTTACTGTTATTTATATAATTTATATATATATATATATATACGAGTATATGTTTTTTGTTTTTTTGTTTTTTTTTCTATTATGTTTTTAATTTTGTAATTGCCTTGTTATAATGTTCTAGGACAAAAAAAAAAAAAAAATTAGTTTAAAAATCACATAACTTTTATAATACCTATTTGATCATAACGTATTGAATATGTTTTAATGAATTGCTACGTATTCTTTATGCAATTTTCGCCGACTTGCTTTTTTCTAATATCACAACATCAGTTTATTTATTTAACAACTTACTATTGAAATTATAGGACAAATTACTATTAATTTTCTCCTTAACTAACAATAATATTGATGGCTTACGAGTTACGACCTCCGAACCAAATATTATTTACAATATAAGTTACTTAGGTAGATTTAGACTATTAAAGAAAACTTTACTATTACAGCTATAATTAATTAAGCAATATATTTCTAGTTAATGATGAGGAAATTAAAATTGATAATTCCACATATAAAGTTAAAGTGGGTGAGTATAATGAGTGTTATTAAAATTAATAATATTCTTGTTTCTCATGTCTTCAGTTATGCCTTATAATTTATAAATTATACCCAATTCGGGATTAAGTTAGGAGTATTTCGCGCATACATCTGACAAAAATTGTAGTCGCTCCCTTATCAGTCGCCGGCTATCCCCTCTCCGCGACTAAATAACATACCGATCAGTGCAGCCGGCACAAGGTATTATGGGATTTGTGTAGCAGATAGTTTATGTTGGGAGTAATGGAACGAAAATTGGTTTCTGCGCACTCCTAACTTAATCCCGAATTGGGTATAGAAACACATTGCTGTAAAAGTTACTTCGTCATTAAAATCCAACGAATATTTTAATATATACCTACCTAACTTATTAGTTATTGTTATAAACTATAACTACATTTGGTATATTATTTGCAAATAATGACTAATTTTAAATATTTTTATATAATTATAAACATTTACATTTTTATACATTTCAATTTTTTCAGAATCTTTTTTGAAGCCTATACTATTTTGTAGAACAGTCTGTAATTATTCATTATATATATACATATTTATATTTATATATGTCGCATCCACTTGGTGAAATCGTGAATTTCATGAAATGGATATCCATTTCATGAAATTCGATCACATCGTGTAAGTCATTTTTAAGTTCATGAAATGAACACAAATTTTATCCATTTCATGAAATGGAAACCTTCATTTTACACTTTGTGTAATTTTTTATAAAATTACACTTTAAGATTATTTTTTGCAGGAATTGAATTATTTAAATAAATTATTAAAAGTAAATTATTAGTAAACGACTAAACGTTCTATTTGTATTAATAAATCGGTTAAATGTAATGTAATAGTCGTTGTCATAAATCCATAAATTATTATAATAATAATTAATAATTAAATAATTAAATATAAAAAAATATAATAATTTACTTTATCACATATTTGCATTTACTTTTAATCATTTATTTAAATAATTCAATTCCTGCAAAAAATAATCGTAAAGTGTAATTTTTTAAAAAAAATTACACAAAGTGTAAAATGAAGGTTTCCATTTCATGAAATGGATAAAATTTGTATTCATTTCATGAACTTAAAAATGACTTACACGACTTGATCGAATTTCATGAAATGGATATCCATTTCATGAAATTCACGATTTCACCAAGTTGATGCGACATATACATAACATATTATACCTAATATATAAAATATTAACCCATTAAGTATTTAAGTGTAGTTATTTTTAACTTATTTTAAGTGAGTTAGTATCATTTCATACTTAAGTTGTAACTCTTTCGTGATTTTCAATCACAAAAAGTCACGATGAACCTCAGTTATACAGAAAATTCGTCAACATGAGCCGAGACACAAATTAGTGTCGGAGCTACATGGAATTTTATACAAAAAAAAAAAAAAATAATAAATGAAAATTAGTATGGAAAATGATCAAAGGAAATAAAATGAAAACAATACAAAAATAAATTTAATAAGAAGAAAAGAGTGATTTTATTAATATTTTTAATTTAAAATATGGATAAAGCCCAAAGGCATAAAAAACCATATGAAAACAAAATTAAAATTAAAAATTAGGACAAAAAACTCTCTAAATTTATATTTATATATATATTATATACTAATATACATTAATCCATTGGCGCAACTAAGGGGGTGCTTTGGGTCCTTAGCACCCCACAAGTCAAAATAAGCACCCCTATAAAATCTGAATAAGTTGAAAAAAAATATAGTTGATAAAAGCAATATACGCCGTATTATAATAATTCAATTCATTTAAGGCTACGATGACTATGGATGCGAATTCATGATGAATTCGCATCCATAGTCACCGTAGCCTAAATGTAGTATTAATTCATAATAATTATAATTTATTATTAATTTTAAAGACAATTATATTTAACATATTTTATAATAAAAGTATGTTTAAAAATGACTTCTATATTATATGACTAAGCATGTACGAGTATAAGGTTTTTGTTCCTATTTTCAATTATTGCGTAATAATAAGCAAATATCTTTGTTTTGTGTAAGGGGGGGGGGGTATTCACGATTTGCAAAACTACCTGGAGCTTAAGCACCCCCAAGATATGATTTCTAGTTGCGCCTATGCATTAATCATAATAATATTACTATATTATAAATATTACCTCGCCAGTTACCTGTGTGGCTGGCGACTCCGTACGTCTACGGCTTTGTCTAGCCACGTCGTAGGGCAATAAGTGTTTTAGACCATGTTTATATATTTTAAACAACCGAATAAAAATAAAAATTGACACCTAGGTAATATCACAATTATTATTATTTGCATAAAATATTACTAAATGTCATATGAATATATATATAATATTATATTATCGAACGTCGTTTTACTCCTAGACTCTCGGGACACTCGCGATGTGTCCATCGGGCGAGAGTGCTTTTCAAGCATGTCTCGTAAATTTTTACAATTCAATCAAATTCAAACACACACACATATATAATATATAATTTGTGTGGATCCTTGATAACGACGATAGCTAGGCCGGTAAATAATATTTTAATAATAATAATATAGTGGCATAGTGCATCAAGTCGGATCTATGCGTGCAGTACGCAGACAGACATCGATAATAAGCCTTTATAATTGGCACCAGTGTTGTGCATTATCTAGATAAAATTATCTAGATAATTTATCTAGATAAAATAAAGTTATATTTTTATCTCATCTAGATAAAAATTATTTTAAGTATCTTTTTATCTTATCTAGATAAATAAATAGGCTATCTGAGAATAATTATCTAGATGATTAATATAAAACCAAAGATTTAAAAATTGTTGACATAAAATATTATTTTAAACCGCGATCTGAAATAATATTAATAAGTAATAAACTAATAACACATTAACAGATTCTATTGTTCCAATAATGTATGTGGGGGCCTACAGGGTACGTACGTTGGCTCGATAAAATCTGTCGTCAACGGTAAGCATTTTAATGCGGGAAATTTACAGCTAAAAATGGTTTACACGATAAAGGTTTATACTTTATACCCATTTTTCAGTTTTTTCTTCATTAGAAAATATACTTGATGTAAAACTCCTAACATGGGAAAAAGAAAAAATGTCCAACTAAAATATTATTGCTATTCTCAGATATACAATATTAATATTAATTATCTGTTTTTTTATCTAGATAAAGTTGGTTATCTTTTATCTTTTATCTATAAAAATATTTTAAATTTTATCTATTTATCTTATCTAGATAAATTTAAAATCAATTATCTATTATCTTATCTAGATAAATTATGGGTTATCTTTGTACAACACTGATTGGCACCCGTCGTATCGCCGCGCGGTCTGTTTTACATAATATGCCATAATATAAATATATTTTTCGTCCTTGTTACAAAGTTTTTGAAATAATTAGTATACTTCAATTTGTTATATTATGATTTTTGTATAAAGGGAAATTTATTTTATATTATTAGATATTAAGCCAAGCAGAACTGTAATAGGTATGAATTACATAATTATATATACTTTCTGATACGTTATGTTATTAAATTGAATACTGTGGATGGAATAATTATGGTGGGGGATGTTCATAGCAGTTATAAAACATCACATTAAAATAGAAACGTTTCTGAGCAAAACTCTTTATAAATTATTACTGAATAATACATGTCCATAAATATTATTATATACCAATATACCTACTACGTGCCACGAGAGATTGCGACTGCCAAGCGCATCGAAATGAATTAGCACCAAAGTTTGGAGGCTAAATTTCCCCCACTATAGCTGCTGAACCGCACTGAATAACAAACGTGTAATAATAATAAATAACATTATCCAGTAACCACTCTGTATGTCTGTATATTGACACGGCCCGATATGGTGCGTACACCTGTACGAACGATGTCGGGCGCGATTTGTCTTCCTAGTCAGCCACCCAACCTAGGCGGTGCACTAGTACACACCGTGACCTCCAATCCAACTATGGAAAGGAGACTCGGAGGGGACGACCAAAAGTCTTTTAAAAAAAAAAAAGTTTAAAAGTTTAGGTGCTGCTCGACCTAAACGGCGAGTCGGGTGTAGCTTTTTGCCTGCGCCCGTCAAGTCGGACACACCACCACACCGACATGCTAACCGACAACGACAGTCTGGACGAGCCGTTGCTCGTCTACGACACCTCGTCAGATTTGTAGGTATTTATATTCGTCAGACAAGTGGACCCATCCTTTCATCCACCACTGAGAGCGCGGACTATGGTGACACCGGGACCGTACCGCCTCAACATTACAACAACGTCGTTCGGCAACGGTACGACGGTAATCGACACATAATCACTCGATACCGCTTTCGTCGTCGACGGCAGACAGCGTAATTACACATGACCAGTTAGTGGTTGATGTCCTGGGTGAGGTGCGGCGTGGGGATGCTCAAGAATAATTAGTTTTCGTCGAGACGCACTACCGTTCTCTCGTGAAAAATAGTATAGTAATGCGTAATTTAATAATCTTGATTCTCGAGCGTATTTTGATTGTTCATCTATAATATAAAAATGAATCGCAAAATGTGTTGGTAAGCGCATAACTCAACAACGCCTGGACCAATTTGGCCAAATCTTTTTTTAAAATGTTCGTTGAAGTTCAAGGATGGTTTTTACGGCGAGAAAAATTAGAATTATTGCTGGAAAAACCCTAAAAATAGCCCTTTTCTTTTTCTAATACAAATGATTTGTAACTAAAACATAGTCAATTTGAGCTTTATTGCTATGGTTTCCACGTCATTACATCAGTCAAACATAAATCGCGTTACCAACAGTGTTTTATTTTTTTTAAATAAATAAAACAATTCGTACGGCTTAAAAGGATTTGACTTCAAGTCATATCAAATTTAAAAAAAAAAGTTGTCTGTTACCTAATCTACTGAGTTTGTTTTTGTCAACTGATACACGAAACAAATTCGTATATCGTGTTTTGTGCAGAGTGTTTAGTTAGTTAGTGTTTGTTTAGTTCGTGATTAGTGAAAAAATAATTTATATTTGATATGCCTCCTATAAGACGAAGCAATTTAGGTAGAAGAACCAGAAATGCTACAAACCAAGCTAATTACCGATCTAATCGTACTGCACAAGAACGTGACGACGGAAATGAACGTGAAAGAATTCGGATATCACAAACGCGTGAAGCGCGAGCGCGACATTCAACTAATAATCGCGCAAGTTTGAATCGAGCTGCTTTCAGTTACGATGTGTCAATTGACTACAGTAACTACCAATGTGTTGTTATTGGTTCTATGAACTCGGTTTGCTCACACTGTAAGGCATTAAAATACAAAAACGAAGCCAATGGATTGTGTTGCGCAAATGATAAAGTGAAATTGATACCATTGGATCCACCACCAGAACCATTGTACTCATTGGTTTCAGGAATAGGAACAGATTCTATACACTTTTTGACACATATCCAACAATATAACAATTGCTTTCAAATGACTTCATTTGGGGCAACAAATGTAGTTCGGGAAAATTTTATGCCAACTTTCAAGGTATGTATTATAGCAGTTACTCATAATTATTTTAGCGAACAAAATTTTCTGTCACCAAAGTTAAGATGTGTCACTAATCTTCAATTTCTTAATCATTACGAAATCTATCACTTAGTCATCATATTATATGGTGATTCAGTTTCAGTGACACTTTTATTATATTTTATATTTGATAGATATTAGTTAAAACTAAATATATACTTTTTAAGATCAAATATTATTTAAGTTTGATCACTGACAATCCATTAATTTATACCACACCATAATATTTTTTTTTATTTACAGATACAAGGGCAAATATATCACAGAGCAGGTTCACTGTTACCAGTGTCAGATAGCGACAACAAATTCCTGCAAATTTATTTTATGGGCAATTCACCACAAGAAATTGATCTGCGTTGTGCACATAACAATTTAGTAAAGAGGTCTATTGTAGAACAATTACAAACTTTATTTCATCAACACAATCAATTGATTATATTGTTTAAAACTGCCCTGGATCTGATGCCATCCGATAATCACAAAATTGTAATCAGAGCTGATAAAACACCTGCAGGTCAACATACAAGACGTTTTAATGCACCAACTATTGATGAAGTTGCTATCGTTGTAGTTGGAGAAAACTTGGAATCCCGTGATATTGTTTTACATCGTCGGAATGATCAATTACAACGTATAAAGGAAACACACCGCTCATATGATGCACTGCAATATCCCATTATATTTTGGCAAGGTGAAGATGGCTACGATTTCTCAATAAAAATGATAAATCCCATTACAGGTAACTAAAATATTAGTTTAGCTATGGCGATAATATCTCAGTCATTATATTATGTATTTTAATTTTATATTTGAATGTTATTAAAACAAAATCTATTTACAGGTTCTGAAACCAACAAAAAAGTCAGTTCAATGAACTATTATTCATACCGCCAAATGATTCGGGAAAATGAAGATAATCACATATTGAAATGTCGGCGATTATATCACAAATATGTTGTTGACATGTATATTAAAATTGAAACGGAGAGATTAACATTCATCAGGTTGAATCAAACCAAACTCCGATCTGAAGAGTATATACACCTTCGAGATGCGATTAATACTGATGGAAATGCACAGAATGTCGGTCGGATGACTATTCTTCCAGCAACATACATCGGAAGCCCTCGGCATATGCACGAATATGCTCAAGATACCATGTCGTATGTTCGTCATTATGGTACAGCAGATTTGTTCATCACATTTACATGCAATCCGCAATGGATAGAAATCAAGCGGGAGTTATTCTCTGGGCAATCACCCATTGATCGTCATGATATTACAGCCAGAGTTTTTAGACAAAAGTTGAAATCTTTAATGGATTTCATCGTAAAACATAATGTGTTTGGTGAGACACGCTGCTGGATGTATTCTGTGGAGTGGCAGAAACGAGGATTGCCATTTTGATTTGGTTGGTTGAAAAGATAAGGCCAAATGAAGTTGATGCAGTGATATCAGCTGAAATCCCTAATGTACAAGTAGATCCTGGATTGCATGAGGTAGTTATCAAAAACATGATACATGGTCCCTGTGGAACTCTTAATCAAAATTCACCGTGTATGATGGATGGTAAATGTTCAAAACGATATCCACGGACATTAATATCGGAAACAATTACTGGTAATGACGGTTATCCATTGTATCGTCGCAGATCGACAGCAGACAATGGAAAATCAACAATTGTCAAATTAAATCAACAAGATATTGAAATAGATAATCGTTGGATTGTTCCATATTCACCCATTTTATCAAAGACATTCAAAGCACACATCAACGTTGAATCTTGCCATTCAGTGAAATCTATTAAATACATTTGCAAATATGTAACCAAAGGGAGTGATATGGCTGTGATTGGAATTGGTGCAGAGAATTACAATGATGAAGTTACCCAATACCAAATGGGCCGCTATGTCAGTAGTAATGAAGCAGTTTGGCGAATATTTTCTTTTCCTATTCATGAGAGACACCCTTCTGTTGTTCACTTAGCTGTGCATTTAGAAAATGGACAAAGAGTGTATTTTACAGCACAGAACGCAGTACAAAGAGCTGCTCAGCCACCATCTACTACATTAACCAGTTTTTTTGAGACATGCCAAAACGATGATTTCGCACAAACATTGCTATATTCTGAAATGCCAAAATATTATACCTGGAATCAATCCTCAAGGAGATTTATACGACGGAAACAAGGAAAACCAGTTCCAGGATATACAGATGTATATTCCACCGATGCGATTGGCCGGATTTATTCAGTACATCCAAGCAATGATGAATGTTTTTATTTACGACTGCTATTAGTCAATGTACGTGGCCCAACATCATTCCAACAGTTACGAACTGTTGATGGTGAATTGTGTGGATCCTACAGAGAAGCCTGTCAACGTTTGCAATTGCTTGAAAATGACGCTCATTGGGATCAAACTCTCAATGATGCTGTAATATCATCACACGCTCATCAAATACGAACATTGTTTTCTATAATCATATCTACATGCTTCCCATCAAACCCAATTGATTTGTGGATCAAGTACAAAGATTATATGTGTGATGATATTTTGTATCAAATACAGAATAGAATGGGAAATCCAAATATACAAATCAGTGAAGAAATTTACAATGAAGCATTGATTTCAATTGAGGACATGTGCTTGATAATGTCAAACAAACTATTAATTCAATTAGGCCTGACCGCGCCCAATCGTCCAATGCATGACGCTTTTAACCAAGAGTTGCATCGAGAAAGACTGTATGATCTCAACGCTTTGAAAGAATTAATTCAAACAAATCTTCCACTGTTAAATGAACAACAGAAGTATGTATTTGAAACTCTTATGAAAGTAACAAATGATGAAACTGGAGGGATTTACTTCTTAGATGCACCTGGTGGTACAGGAAAAACTTTTTTGATTTCATTAATATTAGCAACAATTCGCTCACAAAATAAAATTGCACTTGCACTCGCTTCGTCGGGAATCGCAGCAACTTTGCTTGAAGGTGGTCGAACAGCCCATTCAGCACTAAAATTGCCATTAAATATGCAAAGCAATGAAACTCCAACCTGCAACGTTTCGAAGAACTCTGCAATGGCAAAGGTTTTGCAGCAATGTAAATTGATTGTTTGGGATGAATGCACGATGGCACATAAAAAATCTTTGGAGGCTTTGGACAGAACCTTAAAAGATCTACGGAGCAATAATAACCGATTTGGTGGTGCAATGATTTTATTAGCAGGAGATTTTCGTCAAACATTGCCGGTGATTCCACGATCAACGCCAGCTGATGAACTCAATGCATGTCTAAAGTCCTCCAGTTTGTGGAAACATGTCAAAGTACTTCATTTAAGCAAGAATATGCGTGTCGAGTTGCAAAATGACCAATCTGGAAACATATTCTCTAAACAACTCATTGACATTGGTAATGGCAAATTTCCTATAGACATGTTGACTGGCTGCATTAACTTTCCTCAAAGTTTTTGTCAGTTAACTCGATCAAAGATGAACTTATTCAGAAGGTGTTTCCAGATGTTTCTCAAAATTACAGAAACCATGATTGGTTGAGCGAACGAGCTATACTGGCTGCAAAAAACATAGATGTAAATGAATTAAATTTCAAAATTCAAGAACAAATTACAGGCGAATTGAGAATATATAAATCAGTTGATTCAGCTACTAATCAAGATGATGTAGTCAACTATCCACCGGAATTTTTAAACTCGCTGGATTTGCCAGGATTGCCACCTCACAATCTTCAATTAAAGGTTGGATCAGTGGTTATAATGTTGCGAAATAACAACCAACCGCGTCTTTGCAACGGTACACGGTTAGCGATAAAAAAATTACTAAACAATGTGATAGAAGCAACTATACTTAAAGGAAAGTATAAAGGAGAAGATGTTCTCATACCGTGCATCCCAATGATTCCGACTGATGTGCCATTTGAGTTTAAACGACTACAGTTTCCAGTGTGTCTTGCTTTTGCTATGACTATAAACAAGTCCCAGGGGCAATCATTAAGTGTTTGTGGTATTAATCTAGAAAACCCATGTTTCTCCCATGGTCAATTGTATGTTGCCTGTTCCCGTGTTGGAAAACCATCAGATTTGTTTATCTATGCGCCAGGTAATCAAACAAAAAACATCGTATACCACAAAGCACTACAATGATAATAATAATAATAATTATGATTCACATGATTAACAATAAAGCGATTACTTACTTTTAAATCCTTATATATGTGTTATTTAATTATTTTTTATTCACAACGCCCTATCACCAGGGTGACGGTTCTGTTCAGGAGAATTTTTTAAAAAACGTAGGCACAAAAACTGCCATATTACAAATCTTTTTGACAGGACGAAGTCTGTCGGGTCAGCTAGTAATTAATAATTATATACACGTCGGCATTGTTTTTACATGACGCCTTCATCGTCGTACGTGTTTTGCGTGACACGTTTGTCTCGCACGTCGGGTTACATTCCTGTGACTGTGAGTGTGCATTTGCGGATCGGTCAGGTCAGCGTATTGTTATATTTTATAAATATTAAATACAATATGCTATAACATAGCTTTACACGTGAATATACAACATACTTATATCTTTTATATTTTAAAATTATATTTAATTGCCCGTGGCATTTTTTTTATATCATACGGTAGGTACATTATATTCCTATAAATTGATTATTTATTTATAATAAGACACCGTATGAGCCAGTACTCAAAATAAAAAAATATCAAAATAAAATTATTGGAAGCAAAAAAATTATAATAATTATATATGATTATCAGAAAAATTATGTTATTATTCGATTTAAGAATATTTAATCTACACTAAAATATGTTTTCATACTTTTAATTTTTAAATACATAAAAACTATGTAACGCACTTATATAAAAAAATTACTCATTTTAAAAATATTTCACTTAGAAATAGCTATACAATATACATAGTTACTAATATGTTATAATCATTAAACATATTTCAAATTTTTATGTTTCCGTATTTATAATCAATATTGTAATGTACCTTTTGTTTTTTAAATTATTATCTAAAATTGTACATCCAACAGAGAATTATAATTATATAATTATATAATTGAAAATTATTTTTATAGCGAGAGAAAGTGATGGTAAATTAGTAGGTAATTATTTTATAATTAGAAACTAAAAATACTATAAAAATATGGGATATACTTGTATTATTATCTTTTGATCATAAACATAGAAATCAACGGTAAAGAATCATCAATATGATCGAGGATCATAATATTGTATTATAAGTTAGATTTGAATGCAATTATAAATCATTACTTTTGAAAATTACATTTGTGCAAGGGAAATAACATGGAAATAAGATATGTAATTTAATAATATTAATTATGTTATCTATGTTTAAATTTTAAAATTAAAGTTAATGTTCAAAAATTGTATTACCTACATTGCTTATAAAATCAAGGCCTAATAAATTTTTTAAATTTCTAAGAGTATATTTCATTTAATTAATTAATTTAATGAATTAATACAAGTTCATCAAATATAAAAATTAAACAAATTTACAGTATTCAAAAAAATTTTTACTAGTTAATCCTATTATATAATGAAACTATTATAAATTTTCTTGACATATAAATTATCAAATATATAAAATTATCTAACGATACTACATCCCACTTGTGGTAAATTAACTATTATTTCTGCCCAAAAAATTTTCTTTATCCTTTTAAAAACACAAAAATCCTATTATATTTAAAATTATGAATTACTATATGCGTTATAAATTAATAATGAAATAAAACATATATCAAATTGTCATTTAATTGTACTTAAAATAGAAAATATTATGAGTTTTTATTTATAACAATATACCTAATATAAATATAAAAATATAATATATTTCATTGATTTCCCTAAAGGCCTAAAGAATCCAAATTTAAAAGGTTTTTAGAAAAAAATTAGTTCTACCAATTTTTAAAAAAAATTATTGATTACCTATGGAAGCATCACGATTAGTTTTCTATTAAATGTTTTAACAGTTAAGCCCATGTATAGTAAAATATATATACATACAATATATTATACATGATAGTAAAATTGTCTAGTGGTGATAATAGCAGTGCGCACTTATTAAGTATATTTAATATTTCCCAGGAAATTTACATATTGATATAATCAATAAGCTACATGGTGCGAGTTTTCGAAAATATTTTTGAATACGTTGCTACGACTAGCAAAACATACCTCTGCAATAAGTAAAATTATTACAATATTATTATTAGATTCTACGATTTCTTCTATTATTTCGCCGTTTTTCAAAACGTTTAATTGCCTATACGAATACCTATTAATTTAATTAATTAAATTAAATTAATTAATTTAATTTAATTTTGTATAACAATTTATGTTAAAAACTATGTTCTTTAACTCTTCTAAACAATTTACGTGCTTTTGCTATGTAACCATCATTAAAATAAATATATTTTTTGATTCCCTCTGATTCTTAAAATAAATTATTTTATTTATTATATTTTTCCTTAATTAGATAGTGAATTCACTGATCAGGCTATAGGTAAGTTTTTTATTATTAGTAAAATTATAATTATTTGAGAATTATATTAACAGATGAAAACCAAAATCAATATATTTAAATATTAAAATTTAGTCCATAAAACATTTTATTATTTTACCTGAAGTGATTATTTGCCTCCACATGTTTTTTATTTGAATGATATATTTTTATTATTAACATAAATAGAAGAATATATTTTTCGTTAATTAACTATTTAATGAAATTTGACGATTTAATTTATTTGTTACTCAGAACTATTTTAAAAATTTAAATATACAAGTATAATATACATACATACACACACACATATATATATATATATATATACATATATATTTACGGGATCCTTCCATTTTCCTTATTTAGTTATGTTCTATTCTATCTATCTAATACCAATAATAAATTTATACCAAGTGCATTATTTGAATAACACTGTAGTCTGTATAATATATCAAATTTCATTATATAAGTTAAATAATCATTTTCATTTTATAGACTATTACGATATTATAAATGCCTATATATTAAATCTCGAAATTATCATTTTATTTAAAATAAGGTTAAGTTTTGATTTCATAGTCATCCTGAATATAAATATATACCTAATATGATTTAAAATGATTTTATTGATTTTTGATTTAGTTCATAAAATAATATTATATTACATAAGAATAAGAAATAAATAAATAATTCATAATAACAGAGTGAATTATACAGAAATATATACTAGGAATTAATTTAAACCTATCAAGGAAATTACTAAAAATATTTACTATATTATAATACAAATCTAATTAAAAAATGTTACATAACTCACAGTACATAAAAATTATACACGTAATAACTAATATAAAATTTTGATGTATTATCTTCAATTATTAATAATAAATTAGAGAAAAAAATTGAAATAAAAAAAATATATACCTGTATTCAATAATGACATACAAGAAATAACCTTTATTATTTACAGATCATTTTTTAGATTCTGAGCGAAACGAAGAATGTATTGGTTTTGCACTCTTGTGTGTCATTTTTTTCTTTTTTTTTTTATGTCTGAAGACACTTTTAATACTTACACTACACTGCACTTTTTACTACACATTTAATGCTGAGATATTCAGGAATAGTATATGTTTATATGTTTCCAATTGCAAATTGGATGTATTTTGTACTTTATTTAGGACATTTTTCAAATTTCTCAAAATTGACCCCACGCGACAGAAAAACGACAAAAAAATAGCATTTTTTCTTCGAAGAATTTCACTCATCATGATTATAATAGTAACCAAAGTTATGATATAATTATTATTGAATCTAATAGCAACTAAAATAATAATATTATTGAAACTCATAGCAACCATATATAAACAACAAATTCCATCGTAAATCTTATAACACTTGTTACACCTCCCGGGGTTGAGCCTATCACTTTTTCTTAATCGATCTTTTGCCCATAGGCCTAATATATCTGGTATCCAGTCAAAATCGCGAAACTTTTACTGCGACTGTTAAAATAGTGATTACAAAAGTAGCAAAAAAAACGAGCAAAAAAACTAAACATTTATTAAATTTAAATTATTCAAATGTACAAAAGTAACATTATTTTACAATTAAAATTGTAATGTATAATTTAATCGAAAAATGTTTATTACTATTTACATAACTTGCAATTAACAAGTTACGAACACAACACAGTTCACACTAAATATAGTTGAACCATTGATCATGAATTCATAACCCAATATCACAATAATATTATATAGGTACTATAATATACTTATATAATATATAATATAGTATATACTTACAAGTTATAAACACTCTATACCAAATTTCGTCACAATTGGCCGTTTAGGAATGTATAAAAATAGCAGAAATTCGTATATATATATAAATTATATATTTATATGTATATACATATTTCATCAATAAAAGCTTAAGTTGTATGTACCTGTCAAAAATTTTAATCAATACTTATATTATCTAACTAAACTTCGCTCAGAATCATATTTTCGAATGCAATGGTTTTTTATTGCATTCAAATTATAATTAAAATTAATCAATATGATTTGCACACCTGCAGCAGGACTTTCCCTTCCTTTGCTCTTTTGTAGTTTTTTTTTATTTTTATATCTGAAAACACATTTATTACCCTATTAATGCTAGGATATTCACGAATAGCATATGTTTCCTGTTGGAAAGTGGACGTAGTTAGTACTTGATAAGGACATTTAACAAATTTCTCAAAATTGACCCTAAGCGATAGAAAAAACGACGAAAAAACTTCAATTTTCAAGAATACTGAAATTTTGACGAATTCGATTTCAATATTTCACGATAAGTTGTGTAATTTATAAGTTAGAGGCTATATTGAGTGTTTACATAGGTACTATATATATGTGGTAAAATTTTGGAACCATTACGTTAATTATTCTACAAAATATAGGACTTTGAATATTTCGTAAATTCTATTTTTTATTTATATAATGTTTGATAAAATTGGAAATTTTTGGTATTAAGGTCTGAAAATTTTACTGAAGTATATTTACATACCTATTACTTAACCTTAACAAAATATTAGAAAAATTCCTAGTCTCGATTTTTATTTATAGTTGTTTAAATATGATATTATTATTTTAAACGAAATTCTTAAAATCCATCGCATATTTTTCTTATTATTTATTTATTTCTCAATACTTTTACAATAAAAATTTATAGAAAAGTTAAAAAATTTAGAAAACGTTTGAAAATTTTTCTAAAATATATTTAAACGTAATTCCAAAATATTAGAAAATTCTCAATATTCAATTTCATTTATATGACGTATAATATGAAGTTGAATATTTATATTTTTAGATTTATTTTATTGATACCGTCAATCGTTTTAGTTTCATTTTTTACATACCTACAATTAAACTAATCTCACGTATTTCTACACTACATATACATAGAACATGATATAGTTTTTCTTAATTTGTGATCATTTTAATTTCTGGCAATTGCGTATTTTGGACTATCACCCTAGTTGTGACCTTAGTTGTCTATTTATTTTATTTATCTTAATAATTAATATTAATATATTTATTTATTAAATTTTATCAATTTTATCTATACTTAATAAATCGAATATTATGTCTATGCATAAATAAATAAAAAATTTAATTTTCTTAATATATTGTAATAATATTATATTTTCAAATGTGAATTAATCGTGGATATATTATACATTACAATTCTTTATTAGATATAGACTATAATGCTCCAGGAAGTATGATATACAATTTTATTATTTTTTAATTACTAGTACATAATATATAATTTTAATGTCATATTATGCAAATAATATATCTTTACAGTTCTTAAATCACATACAAAATTATATTAAATCACTATTATTCAATAATATTAACTATCATCAATTGATTAATATTAAATTTACTATATCTTGAGGATATTGTGTATTAATTTTAAATGACGTTTTTTCTACATTATTAATTAATCAATAAATATAACATAATAACCAGTAAACAGTAACAATAGTTTATTTTTATGAAAATTATGATAAGTTAAGTTTCTATAGTTCCATAAATATAATATTGATCCTTGGAAAATTTTGTCATTTATTGATGCATGAAGCATGATTACATATTATAACATAATATACTTTTTATAGTAATATTATCTTTTATTTGCATGAATCCAAAATTTTATTAATATTACGACAAAAATAAATTACATTTTTTAGTAAAATGTATATAATTAATTTTAAGTTATTTGCCTCGATTTATTGCTAATAAATATTAATTTATAGTTAAATACAATCATACAGAAGACAAAATCTAAACAGATTATATGGGCTCTTATGAGGTGTCTCAAATACGATCAGACATTATAAATTATAATATTTATTTTTATTCTTTTATATATATATATTAATTATATATCTATGTTTTAAATATGGTCTATGCAACATTAAAAATTAAAATATAATAATTAAGATATTAGGAATATTTTTTTTAAAAAAAATAATTTTTCGTAGAGACATATCGAGTAGATATAAATCTTGAACACCTTACTAATTGATACTGTTGTTTATTATAAGATATATTTAATATCACATTAATTTTTGTATTATGAATTATAACAAATATTACGTGAATTTAAATAATTGTTTTTATTTGAATGTTTATTTATGATAAATAACTAATACATTGATATATTATGTAGATTTACATAAATATACTTGTATATATGATATAAATTTATTGAGGTATATTTTAAATATGACATTTCTTATATGATATTCATAATAATTTATTATTAGATTTATATTATCCATTTCCTCACAATAACAGTAAGATACAACTTTTAATATTTAAGTAATATTTTAGTTTTTGATAACAAGAATGATAAAATAAATAATTTTTAATTTTAGGTATATTTAAAATATTTCAGATATTATTAATGTCCATATTATATAAAAATATAAAATATAATATTAAATATTAATTAGTATTTTATCATTAACCCTTTGTTAGTGTATTGGGGTTTAGTACACTCCCTAATTTAGACTAATAGGAAATCTTAAACTAATTTGAAAATAATGTTAAACATTTATTAAAACCATTTCATAACAACTTGTATATATAACTTGTATATATAATATAGGATTATGTTTTTACTACAAAAAAAAATAAAAATAAATAATATAGTACAAATATAAAAAATAATATCTATTTCTGAAAATTCATCATCGGAATACACCCAAAAAACCAAGAATATCGACAACATTTCACATTTTTTTTTAACACCACGTACTAAAAAAAAAATGCATAAAGAAAAAAACAAAATAAACAAATTTTAAATATAATTTTACTTACTAAGTAAAAAAAAGCTGAATAATTAAAAAACATACATAAATAATGTGTTGGGGTTTGAAATACCGTTTATTGATATTATTCAGTTTATAACATAATACTAAAACATATGGTTATTTATCAACCAAAACGGTTTTTAACTATAAAGTAACATATAGAGAAGAATTTCATGCAAAAGAAAATTTGATCATATTCAATAACATCTAATATCACGCAAAAATATTATCACTGGGGTTTAACAAATCCCAGCACACTAAGGGTTAAAATATAAATTTTTTTAAAAAATAACAATATTAATTTATTAATTTTATATAATATTTGGATAATGACTATAATAAGTCCTCAGAAGGTTGGTGAATAGAACTATTATTTATCTTATTTCATTGAAATAATATTTATATTGAAGAAGAATCCTCTAGTTATCATATATTTTATGATATTGTATTAAATCTTTCCTGACGAACAAAAAGGATGCGTGAAAAATACATATGGATGTAAAGACCACCTACTGACTAGCAAAATGATACAGAAAGATTGTAAAAACACTCGAAAAACCCTATCAGTATCGTGTATAGACTACAGTAAAGCCTTTGACAACGTGCCCTACAGTTGGTTGATTGAATGCATGAATATCTACAGAATACCAACAGAATTACTCTCCTTTATCGCTAAAACAATAATAACATGGAACATAACTTGAACCTAATGACTGAGCAATCTACTCTAATCGTCAAGAATATCAGTATTAAAAACGGCATATTTCAAGGAGACTCGTTATCACTGCTCCTATTTTGTATGTCACTGTTTCCGTTAAGTCGAATCATGAAAGACAGCAATTCCGGATACAAAGGTAAAAATGAAAAAGACAAGATTAACCATTTACTATATGTAGATGATTTTAAGTTGATAGCAAAAGATGATAAAGAATTAGAGGAGCAGCTAAGAGCAGTGAAAGAATTCAGCGATGATATCCACCAGTGGCGTGCGGTGATATTTTATATTGGGTAAGCGCTAAAATAAAATTTTAAGTTAAAACAAAAAAAAAAGGTATTTTATTGATAAAAATAAAAATTACAATTTAAAATTTATTTATAGATAAAATCCATTCGTCTTTCTTGCTTTAAAAATTCGTTAATAACTTTATCAAACGTTATTAACTATGAACACTATTGTGTTGTAAACGACAAAATAATTTATTTATTATATAAATATAGTATAGGTAGTTATAACTTGTAATATGTATATTGATAACAAAAATAATCTGATATACCATTATGCATCGTAGGAATATTGGAATTCCGTTTTTAAAAATATCCATAAGCGCTCGGCATAACGCTTTCAACCATCACATAAAAACGTGTATATCCCCTTCTACTACAACTGGTCATTCCTATAAAATAACGATATGGGAAAGGCAATCTAAAATGTTAGCGCTTCTGTAGAGAAATTGCCGTATACAAAAAAAAAAAATATCATTTAATTTCTTTTAAAATCTGATAATTTTTTTTTTAATTGAACACAAAAATAAGAATTAATAAATATTTGTAATTTTAATGTAAACAAATTGTCATTTAACATCAGAAATATTAATCTTTTTATTTTTTCCTTTTTGGCTGGGTATCGCCGCTTGCCTAGCTTGTCCTGACCGCACGCCACTGATATCCACATGAAATTCGGATTTGAAAAGTGCGCCAAAGCAACTATTCTAAAAAGAAAACTAACATCAAGCCAGAACATTGAAATCGCTCAAGACAAAACCATCAAAGCACTCGAACAACACAATGTTTATAAATATCTTAGAGTAGACGAACACGATGGAATCCAGCACAGAAAAATGAAAACAAAGCTGAAAGACGAATATTACAGAAGGGTCAGAGCAGTATTGAAAACTTACCTAAATGCTAAAAACAAAATGTCTGCTATAATATCAATTGCAGTGCCAGTCATTCAATACAGCTTTGGGATTATAAAATGGACATTATCAGAAATCAGGAAGATGGACAGGCAAACAAGAAAGTTACTAACTATGCACGGCACATTACATCCAAGAGCCGACATCGATCGCTCGCATATACATCTCAAGAAAAGAAGGAGGCAGAGGATTAATAAGCATAGAAATGAACCACGATATTGCCATCAATGGTATGAATAGCTACCTTAAACTAAAACAAAGGACAAATATCTAAGTATGGTCTACGTCAGATGATCAAATCAAACAAATTAGACAACCAACACCATGGGAACCACATGAATACTGAAGACTACAAAACCCTACAACCTGAGACACAAACGGTAAAAAAAAGTAAGGATAAACTAAAAAAAACAAAACAAGGAATAGCAGATAATCGCCTGGAAGAAGAAAGAGATGCATGGCCAGATAGCACGAGAATCAAAAAAAGATACAGTCAATACACAGCAGTCATGGGTATAAGAGCCATCTCTCTCATGCTAATCTGAAAAATGAAACCGAAGCCCTAATAACGGCATGCCAAGAACAAGCTGTAGCCACTAATTACATCAAAACAAAGATAATGAAAACCAGCAATGACCTAAAATGTAGACTTTGCCGGATTCATGATGAAACTATACATCATGTAGTAGCAGGCTGTCCCATCTTGATAAAAAAGAATATCTCGACAGACACAACAAGGTAGCATCACATTTCTATTGGAATATATGCAAAGAATATAACAATAATTAATGTAAAAAATAATTGGCATGAACACTCACCAGATCCAGTTATTGATACTCTAAACGTCACCATAATCTGAGATACACAGATCTGACAGAGCTTTAAAACCCAATAAACCGGATATAGTCATCAAAAATAAAAAAACCATACATGCCAATAGATGTAGTCATACCCTCCGACTACAATATCACTCAAAAGGAAGAGGAAAAAAAGTTAAAAGATCTGCAAATAGAAATTCAAAGGTTATGGAACATAAAAACCCAAGTAATTCCTGTTGTTATCGGTGCCACAGGACTAATATTGAAAACAATCTGTGTAACAATCAAAGAAGTCCCTGGCAAACATAATCTTCTCACTCTCCAGAAGACAGTTGTGTTGAGTACTGCCCACATAGTATGTAAAGTACCATTACACAATTACACGATATTTATTCAGAGAAAGAACCTCAGGCTTACGGTGTGAGCACGGTGATTTCCGGAAAAACAACCACCATAGCATAAGAAAGAAGCCATGAGATATAGAGAAAATAATAATAATAATAATAATAATAATAATAATAATAATAATAATA
>JAIUCT010000023.1:5174156-5185884 GCA_021307375.1 Tetraneura akinire
ATCTTACTTTTAGAGAGATAGTAACACCTCTTATATTAAAATTTAGATTTAGCTTGTTTATTTGGATCTTTTTTCGAATTTCTCAAAGTTGACTATAAGCGGTAGAAAAACTTCGAAAAAATGACGAAAAAACGGCATTTTTTAAGAAAAATGAAATTTTGACGAATTCAATTTCTATATTTCACGATAACTCGGGCAATTTTTAAGTTAGAGACTTGAAAATTTTTTTGGGTGTTCACATAGCTATTATATATATGTGGTAAAATTTTGGAACCTTTTTTAAATTTTTTTACTAAATATAGGACTTCGAATATTTCGTAAATTTTTCGTTTTTACGTATATAATGTTTGATAAAATTAGCAATTTTTGGTATTAGGGTCTGAAAATTTTACTGAAGTATACTTACATATTACTTAACATCATACTTAAATATTAGAAAAATCCCTAATCTCAATTTTTTTTATAGCTGTTTTAAGTTGATATTTTTAGTTCAAACGAAAATTATAATCTGAATGAACTTCGCTCAGAATCGTTTTTTCGAATGCAATGGTTTATCATTGCATTCAAATTCTAAGTAAAATTAAACGCTATGATCCGCACACTTGTATCCTGTGCGCATTGGCGCAATTAGGGCGAAAATTTGGGGGGGGGGCTGAATTAAATTTTAAGAAACTTCTAATTCAATATCATTTATATCACAATATAAAAACAATATTTTTTTTTATTCATTATCATGTATGTATTTTTACATATATACCTATATATATATATATATATATAATGAATAGTGAATACATATTACTTTTTTATATTAAAATATCATCATTGAGTAAAAAAGTGCATAAATTATTTATCAGACAAAATGTAATTAATTTATATATTTTATTAGTTCATTTTATTTACGGTAGTACCAGTGCGGGTCGTACGGCACAAACTAGATCTTAAATTTTTATCATGAACATAATATATTTATTATATTAATATTTATTAATTATTTATTATTGAAAAAATACAGATATATTAATCTTAATTCATATTATTAAATAGAAAAAAATGTTGGTACTCGTATATGTTATAGAATTACATCACGAAAATATTTAATTATAAAATATTAGAATTAAATTATCATATTTTGCAAACATTTTTGAGGGGGCTATGGCTGATTTTGAGGGGGCTTATCCCCCTCAAGTTCCCCCCAAATTGCGCCTATGCCTGTGCGGCAGGAGTATCAGCTCTTTTATATTATTGGTTGGTATATTTAAATCGACATATTTAAATTTTAAAATTATAGTATAATGTATACTATAGCTGAACCTCGTAGCCCGTTAAAAATCATATTTATTAATAGGTATATGTCTCAAACTTTGTGTAAAATTCTTTACCTATGATTATGCTAGCAGTATGTTTTTATACATAAAGATCGATAACAGTTAAGGTATACTAAGTATACAACGATATTGAATTTAGTTTATCATTATGTAAATTTATTTATTTTATCGAAAAAAGTCTGAGCTTGACGTTCTCTGGCGGTTCTCAATCTTGCATCTCTTTGATCGATTGTTTCTGAAGCTCGTATTTTTTATTTCATTTTTTTTATGTGTGTTGCTATTTATTTTACACCCGAAATAATGCTTTGATTTTCATGAATAGTAGTAGGTTATAAAGTAGTAGGTATTTTATTTAAATCATTTTTAGAATGATTATAAAATGAGCCTATGTAAAGAAGAAACTACTAAAAAATGAAGAAAAGTTTTTCCTCATGGAAATTAAAATTTTGACAAAACGGTTTTCAATATTTTACGATAATAATCAGGTAATATTGTGCTTGAGGGATTTAAAATTTTTTTTTTAGGTTTTTTAATAGTTACGAGTACTATTTTAATTATGTGGTAATATTAAATTTATTCAAATCTGACAGTCCTTCGCACAAAATCGTTTTCTCGAATATAATGATTTATAATTACATTCAAATTTTAATCATAATTCAACACTATTCACTTTAGACCTGTAATACTTTCACAGTAGTATCAGCTCTTTTACTTTTTTTGGATTTGAGAATTTATCGTTTTTAACACAATATAAAAATTAATATTGTTTCAATGCTTTATTGATATTACTCGTTTCTGATTGAAACGATTTTAAGCAAAGTTCATCATATAATATAATATGTAGGTACCGATTAAAATTTTTACATTTATCATTTTTTTACGTTAATATAAATAATTTATCATAAAACCCCTAATTAGGGGCACCTAAATAACCAAATCTGGGATTCAACATTCAATTCAACATTCCACATTATCCTCTTTACACCTCTATACCTTACCATGCTATTAATACTTTAAACACCTATAAAAAAAAAAAATTATTAATGTAATAATTCAGAATGAATTGGAAATGAGTTAAGTAAAATGAATATCAGCTACAATAAAATTTTCAAAATTTTTATTTATTAAATAAATTTATTTAATATTTATTTAATAAGAAGAATCCATATAAATACATTAAATATTGATTTCACTGAAATTTTAACTTTAAACACCAATTAAGACTTGAGATTTTCTTAATATTTTTTAAGTACATTAAGATATATATTAGTATGCTTCAATCAAATTTTCAATAAATTTAGCTTTTCAACTAATTTTTTTTGTAAAAGTATTGAGAAATAATAAGAAGAGTACTTGTATGGATCTAAGATATTCGTTTAAACTAAAAATATCAACTCTAAAAAGCTATAAAAAAATTGAGACTTGAGATATTTCAAATATTTGGATATCGTAGATTATATGTGTGAATACTTAAGTAAACATTTTCAGATCTTAATGCCCAAAATTGCCAATTTTATCAAACATTATATACATAAAAAAATAATTTTATGAAATATTCATAGTCCTATATTTTGTAGAAAAATTAATGTAACGAATTTAAAATTTTAACACATATATATATAGTTCCTATATGAATACCTATAAAATATTTTTAGCCTTTAACTTCAAAATTGTCTGTGTAATTGTAAAATATGAAATTGATTTCGTCTAAATATTAGTTTTCTTGAAAAATGCCGTTTTTTATTTTTCGGTCGTTTTTTCTGTCGCATAGGGTCATTTTTTAGAAATTTTAAAAATGACCTAAATAAAGTACCAATTAAATCAACTTTCCAATCGGAAACATATTCTTTTCATGAAAATCGGAGTATTATTTTGGTTAGTAAAAATGTCTTCTGATATAAAAAGAAAAAATGTAACTCTCATCAATGTAAAAGTAAAAACAATAATTTTTTCTCTTCGCTCAAATTTTAAAACATTTAAACGTATAATTCGAGATACGAGTATATATTAACTGACATGTGTATATTAATATTATAGAATGCCTAAGTAAGTATTAAAAAATCATATATTTATAGATAATTAATGAAATATCGATGTTATTGTAATTTTTTATAATATCTATTACGATAAAAAACTTCTTTTTACCCAAAATAAGTCTATTAGTTGCATTTACACTATTATTTTTGTTTTTTTTTATGGAAACAATTATTTCATTTTTATACTAAAACAATTCATGAATCTATAAATTTTTTTAAAAATAATTCGTTTATTATTTCACATTAACTAATATTTAAAATTAGAAATTTATAGCATATAAATGTAGTAGATCAGTAAGGTACACGTAATATATATAAATTATGCCTTTTTCATAAACAATTTACTTTGTTTAGTTTATATTTTATTTTGTTTCGTATCAATTGTTAATTTTGTTAAGATTTACATATTAGTTATTTAGTTTTATTTAAATGTTTATTCTTTTAAAATAATAATATATTTTTATGTTAACATTAATATATAATATTAGACATTAGTCATATACATAACTTAGTAAGCCAAATATATATAAAATAATATATAGAAAGAAATTTAATTAATAAATTACAATTATAGTCATCATTTAATAATAAATTTACATAAATTAGTATCAATTACGTTTCATACAATAATTATATTTAGTCCAAATATCAGCATTTATCATCATAATAATTTTCTATTTAAATATGTAATAATTTTGCTATTTTAATTTCTATACTAACAACTAATATATTTAATTAACAATAAAGTGCAGTTTTACTATCTCAAATTCAGTGAATTAAGTAAAGGATACAATCTAGTTAATATTTTATAGAACTAGTTTTAAGAATGAATTGTGAGTTCCAACAAAAAAACTTACACATTATTTTAACTAGAAAACATTTATTACCTATTTTTTTCTTTTTAAAAAATTTAAAAGTAATTAGTGATTAATTTTTTTCCTAAGTGTATAATAGCAATATGAATTCTTATTATATGGGAATTCATTTTTTTGGTCACTTAATGAATATGTATATAAAAATTTACATTATAATGATATATCGATAAGGTTTAAAATTTTAATTATTTAAATATTTTTCAGAGGATTTAGAGAAAATTAATATTATTGGTATGTAGATAATAAATGTGTTAGAACAATGGAGTTTGGCAATTTATCCCTTAAGTATTTTAATCACTATATTATTAATTAGAAGTGAAGAACAAACTAATAAATATAAGAATCGAATTTTTTTTTTTTTTTTTTTTTTAAGTGGCTTCAAAATCTGAGGTTATTAGTCTTGTGTACATGTTTTGAATGAGTTACATTAATAATTAAAAATCTCAAAGGTTACAATATATTTATTTCTTTAAAGAAATATGAATGTTGTAATACAAAAATGTTGGTTAGAGAATGTTTACAAATTACAATGTTTATTTTTGTAAGGAAATTAAAATTTTTTATGTTGTCTTCATGGAGTGCTTCTTCTAAGTTGTTGGGTATTAATAAGGTACTTCGGATGATTTGTAGATCTGGGCAGTCTAGGATGATGTGTTGAATGATTAGGTCTTCTTGGCATTTATTACATATGAGTTTTTGGTGATTAAAAAGAATATGTCAAAAAGGAATATCCGATTTTCATTCGAGTTAGAGTGACTTCTTGTCGTCTATTTAGATTGTAAAGTTAGTGCCATTTTTTAGTGCATCTTTTGAATTTTTTTTAATTTGTTGGATGGCGGAATGGAATCCCAGTAACTTTGCCATGTCATATTTATTTTATTTCTAATGGATTTATTTATCTCTTTAGCCGGCATGTTAGTGATTGTTGGATGCGGGATGGTTTTAGTCGCTTTATCTGCATACTTATCGGCCATCTCGTTGCCGGAAATTCCAATGTATGTTGATACCCACATAAATTCTATATTATATATATATATATATTTTTTTTTTTTTTTTTTTTTTGTAGAATATAGTTCGATTTAGATGTTCTGTGTTATTTCGTTTGTCGAGAAAGGGTTTTTGAGTGCATAGATAGAGCTAATTTAGTCACTTACTATTAAAATATTATTATTTGATCAGGTCAGATTAGTCAGATCTAAACGCTTCTATAGCGTAGTTTTCTACAGTGAAAATACTACTCTCCGGAGGAAGTTTGTGTAGGATTTTAGTTTATTCTTTAATGGTTGTAAATCCATTTCCATGCTGAGATTAGATGCATTGGTATAGATTTGTGAAAAATTGGAGTATTTATTATGAATGATTTCTTTGAAGTGGATGGTGATAATTGTGAGATTTGTTTCATAATTATTATACTGGGTTAATTCGGTATTGAGTTGGGTTTTCCAAAGCAAAGGTGGAAATTTTTGAAATGTATTTTCATTTTTAACAGATGTATGAATTTTGAGCTTGGTGTACATATGAGAGAAGGTATCATATAGAGGTTTGTAATTGTTTCCTGATTATATTAATTGGATTTATATTTTGGTTTTGGAAAATACTGTAATATCCTATATAGTTAGGAGTGCTTTTATGCCGTAGATGTGCAAAGTACTTCTGATTTATGTTTACTATTCTTCTCTAACTTTCTATATTTTCTAGCCAGAATAAAAAAAATAGGTAACACAAGGTTATAACGCTTAAAATTTATTAAATTGAAATACTCATTAACAAAAAGAAAAAATTACCATCATATCAAATCCTTCAGATGTCACGTTGGAGACTAACTTATATAATATTAATCGAACTACTAATCATATATGATTATGAAAATTGTATCCTCGGTATAGTGCATCGCAACTTACAACCGCAAACCTTTCTAGCACTTAGCGAAACTATAGCCCTGGAGGTTCGAGATCGTTGCCGGCAAGCCGGACTAACGATCCCGGGTCGACATATGAACCACCAATACCGCGGTCCGTCTAAGCCTCACCCCGTACCAGTTGGCTCCGGCCCAGCACTACCGTCAACGTCACTGGTCGGACCACAACCTAACTCATCGTTTCCCGTTTTTGGTTACGGATAACCTCCGGCATGATATCAGCCCACCGGTAGAACGGGTGGGCGCCGAGGAGAAACCCCAAACCACGGCCGCAGGTCACCACAACGACCGCTTATGGAGCCATTCTTTCATGGGTTTCCCCGAGCCAGCATGGCTCAGAACCACACAGTCACTCCCGTGACCACTGCGAAACCAATCCGTCGCTGACCGTCAATTAAGCCGACCAACATGGGAGGGTACCTCCCCGATTGCTCGAGACGATGGGGCCCCCTATCTCGTAATACCATTCCCACGGTCCAAAGACCGCACATCATTGGTCGGATGCTCGATTGGGAGCTGTCAATCTACCTAGATTAAGGCCGTGTACCCGGGCTCTGGGTTAGCCCTTACCGTGGAGCGCTCGCTTGCGATGCGATGCGATGACCGCAACCCCCTTTGTCGAGGACAGGGTGTTCCTCTGCGATCTCGGCCCGTAAGTTCTGACTGCCCGCGTCCCTGACGCTGGCCCGTCTAACCCCCTTTGGTCGCCTCTTATGATATCGAGCGGGGCAGGCTGATGCCGTAATTCTTATTTCCCCGGTAACAGGTAGCATGAACAGTGTGTCCACATTTTTGTTATTATAGTATTAGTTATAGGCAGTGCTTGATTTGGGGGATATGCGGGGGGACGGAGTTCCTCTTCTATTTTTTTATTTTTTTGAGCGTACCCTTACTAATTATTAAATCCCCTATGATATGATGTACTTAAGCGTATTAAGGGGACGTTAATTTTTTTGAAAGTTTGATAATTCCCCCTTCTTTTTTCTCCAAATCAAACACTGGTTACAGGTATTTTATATTAACACAATTCACTCGTTCTTCAATTTAATGAACAAGACTTGATCTAACTTAAATAGATCATATTTGCTATATATAATATATGTATATTTATTTTAAAATAAATATATTTTCATCTATAATGTGAATTATTATTCTGTATCCGACTTACAACATATTCTCAGAACACCCATTTCTTATATTTCCATATCTTTATCCACTGCTTTATTCATTTTTATTTTTATGCATTAACATTTAAAAATACAATAGAAAAATAATTATTTATAAGGAATAATATATATGAGTATTATTTTTAGATGGCATGACTCATGAAGAAATATTTTATCATTTTTATTATAATATAGGTGAGAACATTAATATTATAATAAAATTTTAAAAATAAACTCTACGAATTGTAGGTTTTATTGTAATAAACTATAAAATTATATTGGATATAAATTTAATAAATAAAGAAGGAAAGGAAGTCTTTATGAAAACTCTATAATATTATATTAACAAATCAATTACATATTCACAGGTGTTAGGCAGTATACCTGTATAATATATAAATTCAATTGTCCTTTATTATCATTAACTATTCCAGTATTACGCATTACATGCAAGCAATTTTGCGTCTACTGTGTGGTCATGAGTAGAAACTTACGTTTGATTATCTATTTATATTTTAGATTTTGAACGAAGCGAAAAATATATTTGTTTTACAATAATGTGTATACCTTTTTTATGTATATAAAAACTTTCTACCAGAAATAATACTCCAATTTTTATGAATAGCAAATTATGTTTTCGGTTGGAAATTGTATGTAAATGTTACTTAATTAAGTTTTTTTTCTAATTTCTCAATATTGATCCTATGGCTCTATACAATAGAAAAATCAGACAAAAAATGATGAAAAAGAAAGAACTGATAATGCTGTGGAAGGGATACACGTGTAAAAAGGAAAAGATAGTGTTGAATTTCGATTAACATTTAAATGCATTGATAAATTATAACATTTAGAAAAACGATTTTAACCAAAGTTCATCAGATAATATATATTGATTAAATTGTTTACATTCATTAGTCTCTACGTTAAATATATATGTTAAGATGTATGACCGCAGTAGACGAATGTTGACAGTCACCGGTGTAGGTTGACATATACCAAAAACCGTAGTGAATGTTGACGAAATTGTCTTAATGCGTTCATACACCGGTGATTGTTGACATTTACAGTCAGTGTTTGGTAAATGTTGACCACACTTGAAGCACAATGTATGTAAAAGGTATTTTTATATTATTTTGTAAAATTTAGACGTTATCGCCCAGCCACAATATGCATTGGAGACGTTTGGACGTTAGTAATGTCTTTGAGACAGGTTAGGTTAGGTTAATAAAGCATATGTTACCTAAACTTAAATATTAAAAAATTAATTAGTTCAACTATATTTTTTTATGAATTTATTAGCTATCTATTTGATTATATATGTTGTCACACATGTCAATATTCACTAAGTAACTATTGCGCATGTCAACAAATACTGGTAAATGTCTGCATTGTCAGATATTTGAAATAATTGATAACATTCACCAAAATGATTAGTAAATGTCGACATACACCGGTGACTGTCAACATTTACTGCCATGCGGTCATACACCTTAACATATATAAACATAAAACCTCTAAATGAGTTACCTATATACCAAAATCTAACAGTACTTCGCTCAGAATCTTTCTTCGAATGTAATGATATATCATTGCATTCAATTTTTAATCAAAATTCAACACTATCCTTTTTAGACCTGTATTCCGTCCATGGCAGTATCACCTATTTTTTTCAATTAAAGTATTTCAAAAATTTTAACGATTAGTTTTCAACATTTTACGACTACTCCGGCAATATTGAACTTAGAGACTTAACAATTTCAATGGTTATTTACGGTACATCCGGAATTGCATGCGAAAATATGTAAACCGATTGAATTCCTTGCGCGGTTTTTTTCGATGTAGGACCGAATTGCGTGCGTGTTTTTTCGATACATTTCTTGGTCCGAATCTCGTGCCTGCCGTGCAGTGGCGTAACTGGGGGGGCATTGCACCCCTTATATTTTTTCAGATGTGCAAACATACTATTTTGCATTTCTTGAATTAAATATCATAACACTAATATTATACATTAAGTCCATTATCGCGGTTGCGCCGCACGGTAGTACGGCTTCAATATGATCCACAATATAATTTCTTTTTTTTTTAAAAGGCTAATTTAAATAAGTTTTGCACCTCCGGTATATTTCATCCAGTTACGCCACTGCTATACTGTGTATGGTGTATGGTCTTTCCGATATAGTTCTGAATTAACCGAAAATAATATTTGATATTATGGATTTTTCACTTTTAGATTTTATTAATATTATTTATTATGTGTTATAAGTCGTATATATAAAGCTATAAATTAATTAGTATATCTGTTTAATCTCATTTTTGAAGTTATGTCTTATGTATAATATGTACATTTTGACATTTTATCACTATATAAATGCAGGTTCGCGGTGTGATCGGGAAATTCCGCGAACAGATTTCTAATGTGTACGTTTTTAGTTTTTGTAGTCAGTTCGTGAGTCGCGTTCGACGAACAATGTGTTCACGGCTTGTGAAATTAAATAATATTATTGGTACGGATCGACCAAAACGCAGGGCATAATCAATGCTATTATGAAATTTATTAATAATGCAAATAAATATAATTTGTATTACCATTATCTTTTAACTAGATCAATATGATCTACGTATAAGTAAGTATAATAATATTATAACTTAAAATTAAATAATATACATGTTAGAATTTTCGTATATAATAAATCATGTTTAGATAATATTTATACGATTTTAATCATGGCTAAAATGGTGAGCGATTAGGCAACGGTTCACACTCGTCTGCGTTGCATTGTTATAATTTCATCTTGTCGATTACAGAATACAGGTACGGCACAGACCGTATAGGCCGCACCCGTGGCCCCCGGCACGCCTATGTCATCAACTGTTTATTATACGAATACCGGAATACTTGTAAGGTTATGGAAATGTTTTAAATATTATTCATTATTTTCAATTATAGTAGCCCAGTTTTTTAAATGTATACTATTAAAGCTAAACAGTCTAGGTTTAATAATAGTATGATGTTAGGGCTTTATAAACGATCAAAAAACATTTTAAAAACTGGGCCATTACAATTATAAATATTGAACAATATTTAAAATATTCCCAAAATCTTACTTGTATTCTTATATGCCACCCCTAACTGTTACCGCATTAGAAGATAGACCACCAGTGGCGCAACTAGGAGGGCGCAAGAGGGTCTTTAGCACCCCTGAGTTATAATTTAGCACCCCTTGTTTTCTTTAGGTCTAACTATAATAATTACATTAAAATACTGTCAATTTTAAGTTTTATTTAGAACTATTTTGTTCAAATGTCTTATAATATAGTAATCTATGAATATTATAAATTGATAATACTGCATGAAACCTAGAAAAAATATAAAATGTAAATGTCTACTTATTAGGATAATAAAATATGTTTAATTTTAGAATTGTTATAGTGATTCATAAATAATTGGGAAATAGCATTTGGTGGTTTTTTTTTTTGTTACATAATTTTAGCACCCCCAATATTTAGGCTCTAGTTGCGCCTATGTAGACCACGCCCATTATTTAGATGAAAATAATACATATATGTAAACAAAGTGTGGTCCTTATATTGAAGTTTAAAATATATATATTTATATATATATATATTTCTCGTGTTACACTCCCCTAGATTTATTCGATAAGGTATAAAAAAGAAATATTAGGAGTTTTAAGACAATTGGAAAATGTTAACCCGTGCCACAACGACTCTAAAGTTATTCTGACATTCTAACCCATAACAATACACATTAACAACTTATTGATTATTATTACAAAAATTATATTTTGACTTTACAATATTTTTCTGTTTTGTAAAAAAATCGTAAACTGATTTTGAATATTGATTAGAATACAGTGTAGATTTACAATATGAGTGTATAGTATAAATAATATCATATTATGATACATAAAAATAAACAACTTGTGTATTTTTTTTAGATTCCGTTGTATATCAATATAGTAAACATGTTATTCATTCATCAAAATTAAAAGAAAGTAATAATAATAATAATAATAATAATAATAATAATAATAATAATAATAATAATAATAATAATAATAATAATAATAATAATAATAATAATAATAATAATAATAATAATAATAATAATAATAATAATAATAATAATAATAATAATAATAATAATAATAATAATAATAATAATAATAATAATAATAATAATAATAATAATAATAATAATAATAATAATAATAATACAATGATAAATGATCAGTGATCACATATTCGCATTCGAAAAAACGATTCTGAGCGAATTTTCGTCATTATTGTGGTTTTTCCCTATCGCATATACTCAATTTTGAAAAATTCGAAAAATTACCTAAAAAAAGTATCAACAACATCCAATTTGCTACCGTAAACCTATGCT
>JAIUCT010000023.1:5190884-5201596 GCA_021307375.1 Tetraneura akinire
TTATGAAATTACATTATATTTATGTTTTCCCGTTTTTAAAATATTGTATTCGGCTGAGAAGTGTGGTTTTGAAAATAACAAAACTGGTTTGATGACTGAAAAACATTATCTGTAGTTTGTGTATTATTATTGAATTATTATTAGTTATTCTTATTACTAGGGAACGGATTTGAATGCAAATTGCATTTTTTTCTGAATGTCCGAAAACATTGCTTTCCAAGCAGAAAGTTCATTTCATACATCAAGGAATTAAAAAATGTAATTTTTATTTTGCATTTTTTGGCATTTTAAGACTTTATTACATTTTTAGAGCATTTTTTGACATTTTTAGTGCATTTTATATTTTTTTAAGTCATTTTTATATAGAAATGGATAAAATTTGATAAAAATATATAAACATTCGTTCTAAAAAAATAAAAATAAATATTTATTATGTCTTTACCGATCAGGATAAACCCAGACGAAATTGTTGTTGACACGTGTAGTCACATATAAGTTACAACATATTATTACACGCAATTAAGTACCTAAAGATGACATAAGATATACCTATTAATTTTTATTTTTATTGTATTTAAATATTTTCTATCAGATAAGTTTTTCATAATTATGTGTTTTTTATAAGTTTTAAGTTCAAAATTGTGTTTTTATTGAACTTAAATACATTTTTAAAGTTTTTTGGGGCATTTTTTTAGTGCATTTTTTTGATATTAAATCATTTTTTTAAAGCATTAAGTCGTATTTTTTTAGGATATTTTTCTTATGTTTTATTGCATTAAAGTCCGTTCCCTACTTATTACTATTATTATTATTTCCTATCCAACCTTTTAGTTTTATGTAAATAAATATTATTTTCATTGTTTACTGTACAGAGTACACTACAGTGTAATAACTACGACTAATGAGTAGAATGTTATACTACAGTTCTTTATTTTATTTCCTTTATTAGTGTGGTTTTGAATGTTAATAATTAATTTTTATATACTATATAGTAGTACTTTATATACAGTATACACTTACAAATAAATTATATTATTTAATTATAAATAAAGTATATTTTAATTTATGGCACCAAAGAAGACGCGTACTATATCCAGGCCGGCTGGTAAGCGACGTACAAAATTACGCATGAAAAATGTACAAAAAGGTGTACGAAAAAATAAAAGGTAAGTCCATATTATAACTGTAAATACTTATAAAAAAAACAGGTAAATAGAAATAGTTGCAGCAGTATTATTACATTATTAATTATATAAAATATAATTATTAATTATTATGATAAAAATTATAATTATAATTTAAAATTTAATTTACAAAATAATAACACTACTCGTACATCATGTTATAAAATTTAATTTGGCGACTTGATGTAGTGATGATGTAGGTGTCAACTCGGTGATTGAAGAAATTATACCTATTTTAAATGAAGTTTCAGTTATAAATTCGCCATTAGACAATAATTTGCAATCATGGAATCAACCAAAGTATTTAAAATTTATTTAATTTTGTATTTCACCAACGATTTTAATCGCGGTTAGTTGATGTTAAACGCGTTTAAAGTTTGTATAATTTAGTATTGGATTTCACCACATACGGTTAAGGGTTAATCGTGTTTAAGAACTAATCGCCCGATTTTGGACGGTTAACTTTTTAAATCACGATTAGTTTTTATCACAATCAGTTTTTATTTTGTAATATTGTATAATTTTTTATAAAATGTCTCGAGCATTAGTGCGTGTTTTTAAATTAATTTACGAAGATGAAGAAGATGAGTTCGACGTTCTTCGTCCTAGATGGATAAAAGAACGAAGAGACGATTTTAATAATCTCGACGATAATGATTTTATTGTTCGATACAGATTGACTAAAGTTAGTGTGCTTAAAGTTTTGGAACAAATATATGGAACATATTGATATATTATATACACGTTTAAATACATACCAGCACAATGACTAACCATATCTTTATCATTACTACTACTATTATCATATTGTTTTACAGACACTTCTACATGAGTCCAAATGAGACTAACAACCATCTATATTATTGGATCAGTTAATAATTATTTACAATATTTTTATATGTATTTGGTAGAGTAGGTATGTTCATACTCGTATATCAAATTTTCATCTCAGTATAATTAAAATCAACATTTTTATGCAATATTAATAATAAAAATACTAGTAATACTTACTAAGTAATTTTCTTGAAATTGGTTAAGTAATATAAATTTATTATGTAAATACATACCAGCACAATGACTTAAAATATCTTCATCATTACTATTGTCATTATTATCATATTGATTAACAAATGCTTCAACATGAGGTCGAATTAGACTTACAACTGTCTCTGTTATTGGATCAATTAATATTTTTTTTGCTTTTCCACCACCTGTGCATATTATAAAATTACTTATTATACAGATTAGAAGATTTCATTTATTATACACAGTGTACAAAGATTTTATTGTTTACTATAAAGGACCAATAGGAATGGTATTAAAATATAAAAATTAATGCTACTCTTACCTGTGCCTTTGATATTTTCATTTTGGGTAGATATTACTGTTTTCGCTCTTCTTTTTAAATTATCCCACAACGTCTTTAGAGTTGTCCAGTCTCTCATATGTAGAGAGCTGGAAGCATTAAATGCAACACCTATTTTCTCCCATTCTTCATTTTTTTTCCTCATATTATATCCATCTGTCTTTTTACATTCCACTATATTGTAATGTTTAGTGACGAGTTCCACCAACATAACTTTTTCTGCGTATTCAAATGTTGGTTCTCTCTTTCGTTTTTGTATTTTTTTCCCATCATTATTTCCATCCATAATAGATAATTTATGAAAATAAATTAAACACGAACGAACCAAAATATAAAAAAAAAAGACATCATTGTTAAACCAATACATTCTTCGCTTCCCTCAGAATTTAAAACAAAACCCTGGTATTAACCACTGATATTAACGATATACCTACGTACTTGATTTGTTTTCATATTTATTTTTTACATAAAGCTTCTATGTTTTTAATAAAATAACAAAAAAATTTAATAAAAATATTTTTTTTCAATTCTTATCACTTTATCATAGGTAGGTAATTCCATGATAAGAAAATTAACCCTGATTTATAATGTTAATCGCGGTTTGTGTAATCGTGTTTACAGGAACACTGATTAAAGTGGTGAAATCCAAATTTTATTAATCATGGTTAAACTGTTTGATTACTTCTAATCACGTTTATGTTAAACACGATTAGTTAGTTTTTGGTGAAATCGGCCCTAAATATTTAAGTTAAACCATTTGCTCGCGCTTGTGCTATAATGTGTCGACTGACTTTTGTGTATAAATTAATATTCCAATTGCTATTAAGATATTACGTCTCGTCTCCCTCTATCATATGCACTGGGATAATCTGTCAGACATTTTATGCCGATTCGGCACAAAATTGAAGACACCGTTAGAGTCGCATAAAATGACCGTAACATAGTATAGTAACTCATTTGACAGAAAGATGTTTTTTCATGGCAAATTTTATTATTATAAATTAAATAAACGATTATAACACCTACACTAAATTTAATTTATTATTATTATTTTATTATTGTTATTTTATTACTATTTTTATTATATTGATATTAAAATCAATAATCCCAAATTATTATTAGTAAAAAACCAGAATTGTTTTTAATAGATGTTGAATAAAAATTACATTATTTTTATATAAAATTGCAAATATGATAATAATTTCCCAATATATATGATAATTATTAAATTTCATCTGGAATATATTAAATAGGTACCTACTCCTACTATGTTACCTTAAGTTTTCACACATACATCTATTAATATTAAATTACCATAATAGTAAATACCATATTGTACTATTTTATATTTTTTATATATTATTGTATATAGAAAATATATCCCAAATATTAATTAAGACTTTTAGTATAATTATTTTAATAAAAATAAAAAAATTTGATTGAAAATAACAATAGACATAATATTAATTAAAATATATTTTCAACATTAGATATAATAATTAATATTTAAATTGTTGTTATATAAACACTCTTACATGTATTAGTTGTTATATGAAGGTTTGCTAAAAAAAATATTATAAAAATAAATATAGAAAATGAAAAAAATAAAAATATAAAAATAATAAATAATTAAAAATCTCAAGTATAAAGTTCTTATTATAGGTGTTTAAACATGAAATTTTAGTAAAATCGATATATAAAGTATGTATACATATAATTACACACATGGGTGCCCATGGGAAAATTTTTAATGGGGGACAAAATTTTGATTTATCAATCCATTTATAAATAGGCATAGCCATGACATAGGAAGTGGTTAACAATTTTACATTATACTATTACGAGTACATTATGTATTTCGAACTGGAATATTATGATAAATAATGAGTAATTATACCAATTAACCATAAGAGTAATTTATTGAATTTTTATTTAATTAATAATATAAATTGGACACTTAATACATTAATTATATTTATTAAAATATTAATTTATAAATAAAAAATGTAAATTTCTCTTTTCCTTTTTCAACTTTAATCTCTACTCTCTAGTTATCATACAATTAATATTATAATTATAAATTACAATACTTAAATAATACCTATATTTATAATAATATCTAAAGAATATTATTTGTTATTTTTATCGTAAGGTAATTTAGGTATGCTTCAATAAAATTGAACAATGTCAAACGTTAGATTATACGTTCTTGGTATAACAAATTGACAACCAAGCAATTTGCATGTACAAAAATTCCTATTCCGTTTCCGTATTTATTTATCGTATATTATATTATATTTATATATACGATTATATCTGTGATCAATGATCATAAATAAAATAGTATGATGATGTTTACATACTAGAGCTCTGCACGGTCCAATTTTGAGAAATTCGAAAAATGACGTAAATAAAATACCATACTACGTGCACAATATACTATTTCTAAAAATCGGAGTATTATTTCGGAAAAGTGTCTTCTTAAGACATAAAAAAAAAGACACACATCATTGTAAAACTAATACATTCTTCGCTTCGCTTCGAATCTAAAATAGTATCTATCTTGAATATTTACAGAGAAAATCATTAAATTTTGATAACCCAATACCTATATTTTATCCTAATATAGCTTTCTTAAAAATTTCGTATAATTATCCTCTTAATTGACAATTACTTCTTTTGTAATTATAAATACTAAAATCAATAATATATTTAATAATAATAATAATTATTACATTATAATAATATAATTAGAAAGTATAATTTAATGATTATTAAATTACATACGGTTCTTGAAAAGTGACTTTAAACATTCTTCAGCTGTAAGTAGTTTTTCTAAAAAAAAAAAATAAAAAAAAAAATAGAAAAAATATTTTTACCTACTTATTATATAGTAAAATATATATTGTTTTATAAAAGTATAATTATAATTATTATGTTATAAAACTATATACGGTTATCTATGTTATACAAAAAAAAAAACTACGAATATAATAAAAAAAAATATTTATATATTACTTCCGCATAGGTTACGTAGGTGAACTATGGTATAATATAATTGTATATGAATATTAAATTTAATAATTCGTTATAAGTTGACTAGATAATGGTAATGGATGGATAACTATTACTTTAAATTATAATATAATATTTTGAAGACACTATATTATCTACATTATAATTATATTTTATTAGAGGGAAGTTTAATCTTAATATTGAAATGCGTGAATGTCATCTACGATCAAAAACAATAACGTCAAATTTCATTAAACATAAATAATTTATAAACAACATTATAATAAATTATTGTCATTATTATATAATTAAACTACTAGGCACTAGCTAACCTGACAGAACTTATCTTATCTGAGACAGGATATAATGAATATTTAATTAAAACTGGAAAAAAATATTTAAAAAAAAAGTGTTTTTGTATTTTTCAATGCATTTTTATATACAATAATGTCAGTTTTGTTTTCTATTGCGAAAATAAATAATGTTGATACATTGATAGTATCTGACACAAAAACAGGCAACATACAATTGAGAATTGACCATGTGGAATATATGGATTTTCCTGACTGATACAACAAATACTTAATGACTGCCATTACTATTTATTTATCAACGTTCAAATTCAAGCCGCACTGGAAATTGTATCCTTTTAAAATCAAATGACATGTTTTAACTTTGAATCATAGGGACACTTTGGCTATCGCAGAATTCCTCAAAAGTTAATAAGGTTACAAGTTAGAGATTTAATAGTTTTCGTGATCAACGGCAACTTGAGTGTAGAATTAGCTATTTGACCAAATTTCAAAAACATTGCTGTAATACTTGATAAAGCAGGTACAACGTGCAAGTGAATTTCCATATTGCGATTGAATCGTTGATAAAATCAATGATATTAAAAAAACGTTTTTCAAATTCCTCAGGGAATATATAAGAAAAAATTTTCGTTTGTTATTTCGTTCAATACTTTCATGATAATATCGTATGCATATTTTTGTAGCTAATTTAAAAACTAATTTAATATCAGGAGTGATTTTGATAAATTTACTACGATGATCAACTATTTTCAAAAACTCAACAAACTAAAAATTAGATAAACATTCAGATTGAATGGGCTGTGCAACATGCTGTAAATACATGATTATGTAAAAATTAAATTTGAGTTGTTATGATTACCAGTATTCCATATAGATGAGTTTTTTCTCGCGCTGAGTTGCCTTGATCAGTGGCGTATTTACGGGGGGGATATGGGGGATAGATCCCCTCCCTTGGCCTTTTTTTGTTTTATACATATTTACCGATTTAAAATTGTTAATTTTATATTTATGGTATTATGTAATATTACAGAATTAAAGAATAGAATTATCACAATATTGATATATTTCTTTATAACATTGAAGTTGAATAATTAAACACGAAGTATTTTTAATCAAAACATTATAGTTGTTATAGTTATTCGTAGCAGAGGCGTATTTACGGAAGGGATCGAGGGGATCAATCCCCCCCTCATGGGCTGTAAAATATGTAAATAATTATAGCCATCATATTACATACTATTTTAGATTCTAAACGAAGCGAAATAAATAAGAATGTATTGCCGTATTGGTATTACAATGATGTGTGATATTTTTTTATGTCTGAAAACACTTTTACTACCCGAAATAATGTTCCGATTTTAATAAATAGCATATGTATCTGGTTGGAAAGTGGATGTAGTCGGTACTTTAATTAGGTTAAGTTTTTGAATTTCTCAAAATTGACCCTAAGTGGTAGAATAAACGACGTAAAAAATGACGAAAAACGACATTTTTCACGTAAACTGAAATTTCGACAAATTCGATTTCAATATTCAACAATAACTCGGACAATTTAGACGTAAGATACTAGAAAATTTTATTGAGTGTTTAAATAGGTACTATATATATGTGGTAAAATTGTGGAACTCTTACGTTAATTTTTTTACAAAATATAGGACTTTGAATATTTCGTAAAATTATCGTGTTTATGTATATAATGTTTGATAAAATTAGTAATTTTTGGCATTAAGGTCTGAAAATTTTACTGAAGTATACTGACATACTACTTAACATGATATCAAAATATTAGAAAAATTCCTAGTCCAATTTTTTTTTATAGCGTTTTAAATTTTTAATTTCAGTAAAATCTATATTTAAAATATTTATACGGATTTTTCTTATTTTTATGTATGAAGATACTTTTTCAACCAGAAATAATGCTCCAATACCTATTTACGAATAGAATCATCATAGGTCTCCAATAGAAAATTGCCTGCAGTTGGTACTTCATTATTTATCGAATTTCTCAAAATTGACCTTATGCGATAGAAAAAACGACGAAGAAATTTCATTTTTCATGAAAACTGAATTTTCGACGAATTCGATTTCAATATTTCACGATAACTCCGGCAATTTTGAAGTTAGAGACTTTAAAATTTTATTGGGTATTCACATAGAAATTATATATCTGGGGTAATATTTTGGAACCGTTATGTTAATTTTTCTACAAAATATAGGACTTTGAATATTTCAAAAAATTTTTGTCTTTATGTATATAATGTTTGATAAAATTGGCAATTTTTGGCATTATGGTCTGAAAATTTTATTGGTGTATTAGTGTTTACTCATTACATATTAATAACAATCATTAAATATTAGTAAATATTTTTAACATCATATCAAATTATTAGAAAAATCTAAAGTCTCAATTTTTTATAGCTGTTTAAAGTTGATATTTTTAGTTTAAACGGAAATCTTCCTATTTATAGTTTATGTATTGACTTGTGGATAATATATTTAAATAAATAAAAACACAAATCCACAAAAAATTTTACTTTTATTTTAAGCAAATACGTATTTCGGTAACAAAGTTGCCATCATCAGTGCAAAAAACAGACTGACAATATATTTAAAATAACGATTAAAATATTTTGAAGGAACTTGAAAATTTTATTGAAGCATACTTACATATTGGTTAAATTCTTTCGAGAAATATTAGATAAATCTCAAGGCTTTATTTATTTGTAGGTGTTTAAAGTTGAAATTTTATTAAAATCGATAATTATAGTATTTATATGAATTCTTTTTTTTATTTCTTAATATTTTATAATTATGTTATGTAAATAAAATTGATAAAAATTTTGAAAAATTTATTGAAGCCTAAAGGGAGATAATACTTAAGCCAAATCCAAATAATTGTGAATATTACATTTATTATTTGTTTTTTATATCTGTTTTTAATATAAAAAAGCAGTTTATACTGCTCTGGAAAAGATAATGTTTTAAAGAGTTTAGTGTTGAATTTTGATTAAAATTTGAATGTAATGATAAATTGTCGTATACAAAAAAATAAAAATTTAAAAAAAGTTCTGTTATACATGGGTATTTAGGAAACACGTTTAGAGATTTTAAAGGCATTTATATTAAAATCAGAGACTTATACTATAATTTCTTATCAGTTTATCACTAAATTGAATTTATGTCTAGGGCAGGAAAGCGATAAGAGATTTCCATTAACACTATCTTGTCATTAAGAAACGATTATACTACGTATTATAATAATATTATAGGATTATAATTAAAATATACAAAATCAATATTATAATTTACATACATTTCCATTCTTCCACTTTGTCATCAGATATGACTGTAATAATAAATAATCGTGCCTTATCATTAATAATAAAGTTTGCAATAACAAAAAAATTATATTATTATGAAAAGGAATAAAAAATTAATGTAAATATTGAAACGAATATAATTCCAAAAGGGGCACTGTTACAATACCAAACTGTTGGAATTACGTGTAATAATTATTAGGATAAACTTTTGAGGAAAATATGAAAAAAAGAATGCACGTCAAAGTACAGAAACAAACTGATTATCTTTTATTTAACTATAAAATTGTCTCATACACTAATCTTATATTATATATTAGATTCCCACACGAAATAGCCAATTATAAATATTTAACATAATTATTACTTTTATTTTATGTACACATTTTCTTTATTATACTTCATCTACCACAACTTAGGTAATGGTACTCGTTTCAAATATCTTCGTAACTGGAATGAGTAGGCCCGAACAATACGACCATTGGTGCTTCTTAAATCATAGGTAATTGGCTTAATCTGTTTTACTATTGTGAAAAGATCTTAGGTTTAGTTTGTTGTTGTAACTATCTTAGTTCGTAGGTGATAGCTTGTTCCTTGATGATAAATTGAAAGGTATTAGCTTTATGACCTAATCACCAATTTGGAATGTTGAATGTGGATGTTTTATATAGTGTTTTCGCATCCTTTCCATTTGTTTTTTCGTAGTTCGTTCAACTGCAAGTTTTCTCGCAAGTTTCCTTTTTAGTATATTGTAGAGTTTGTCTTCTTGAGTACCATACAAGTACCATTCTAGTGTAAAACCTGTTATATCGTGTGGTATCTTATAATACAAATCTACTACATCGGACAATCCTTTTACTATTTTCCGATTGTTTTATCTTTAACTTTTGAATAAGTGTGTGATTTTTTAACCAAACCTTTCTATTGTGAGTAAAATGTTGTAGTTAAAGTGTGCTTAATTTTTTTTTCAATAATGATTTAAAACTGTAACCGATAAAGTTCCTACCATTGTCAATTATCAGTTGTGAAGGAATAATATTAGATGAAATTAGCTTTTCAAACACTGTAACTATTGTTCTGGTTCACTGTAGGAAAATCCCAAACAAATCGTGTTAAGTAGTCGACAACCATATTTATGTTTTGGGTTTGAAAATTGTTTTCCCATTACAACTGTCAGTCCTAACTACTGTTAGTTTATTTGATTTATTAATTAGTTGACATCGACTACAATATTTCACGTGTGTTTTAATATCTGGTATTATTTTTGACCACCAATAGTCACTTCATTTCAATTTATTATCAATTTATAAATTATTATTTATAATTTATTATCAATTTCATAATCATCGTTTTTTTTATACCCGGATAACCATATTCTTCGTGGACATAATTTAATATTCGTCTTTTAAAGGATGATGGTACAACCGCTTCTTTAAGTCCTCTTCTATTTATAGTAAGAAGCTCATTATACATAAGAGGATTCTAAATTTCACTTAAATGGTCTATGTATGTTCTT
>JAIUCT010000023.1:5206596-5225592 GCA_021307375.1 Tetraneura akinire
TAATTTGACTTTATTTTAACTATGTTTTACGATTTATCATTATTCATTAAATCATCTCATCCGTTTTCTATATTGCCCAATATACGAAGGGCATTGTATAAAATGCCCGGACAATGTATAAAATGCCCGGGCATTGTATAAAATGCCCAAATTGTATACTTTGCCCGTAACATATATATATTACAATTATTATTGTGTTGCTTGTACTCAAGAGTTGGTTATTTAATTCCAAAGTGATATATACGAGTCCTGGTAGTCTCTCTAGGGCTATATAAATAAATAGGAGAATTTTAGGTCATCTAGTGTAGAAATAGTCTAGCCAACTATATCTTCGGATTCCACTAGACAGACCTATCGACGGACGTTCGTTCTGTAGCACAAGCTAAGACGAACAGTCACGTTACAACAATAATAATTGACTATGGTCTATGATACCAATAAATGTGATAACAAATACAATTCGAAAAATAATAATATAATAAATAGTTATTAATAATATTATAATATAAAATTAAGTAAAACAGTATAACATATAAGTGATCTTGTTAGGTTATATACTATACATATTTTATTTTATTAGATTATATGGCCTACGTTAGTTATATGATAGAAAATATTATTTTAGGTAAGTAAAATGAGGAAAATACTTTGTAAAGACTAAAGATTGATGTCTTAGTCTTAGTATAGTTGTTGACATAATATAGTATACATTTTAATCTTATTATTGTTATCAATATCAGTAGACAGTAATTAATGATAATTTATTGTATTCGAATAATCCTGAGTTAAATTGAATATTAAATTGAAAACTGGTAGGTACATTTATTTTTCGTGAAAATATAGAACTATAAATTTTTCTAAATTCTCAAATTTTGAATTTTTCTATTTAAAAAATTTATAGAAACTCAATTACATATTACTTAACTCAGTTTAAAATATCATAAAAATGTCAATAGTTATTTTTTTCTATAGTTATTTCAATATGAAATTTTTAGTGTATATAAAAAATTAACATTATTTTATATGAATTCATTTTATATATTTTATATTTTATAATATTTGTCAATATTTTGTCAATAATTTATTATTAATTTAGATTTCACGTTGACGCCATTATTGTTTTGTAGATCATTAAGTAATAAATTTTTATAAATACTATTATTATTATTATTATTTTTACTAATAATTAAAATATAGTTATTTAATATTATTATAATATTATAATATTTTCATACATTAAGTAATTGGTTGTATTACTAAAAGTGATTCCAAAGTGTTAAATGTTTTAGGGTTTCAAAAAATTTTAAAATAAAATAAAAAGTATTATTATTTATAAATGACACAATTAAGACAAGTCGTAAAATTCGTATATTTTACCTGGGCGTAAAAATGTTTAATGCGATACAACATAAAAATGGAACTTTGACGCAAATATTATAAGATTTTCTGAACTAAGACCACTACAATTTAACAAATTTTATAAATAATGTTGTGTTTTTATTTCACTAAACATTATAATATAGACTTTGTAACCTTCATAGTCACTAATGTCATAAAAGAATATACTGGAAATATGCTATTTCAAAGTCTCCTAGGTCCTAGGACAAAGGACAAGTAAATTATTCTCTATAAAATTGGCCTCTCACAATGATCGGTTCTATCACTCTATATTTTAACCTATACCAAATTTGCATGGCAGAGACTGCATCCAACAAATTCTGTTATGCCGATGACATCGAACTTGCTATCCAAGTCAAAATTAAATTAAATTTTTAATTTTTCCAAAAGAATAATTCGAAAAAATGCTCTCAAATTACTTAAACAACTTAGACTAGTAATATAAAAAGTGGAGACTATGCCCAAACCCAACCAACACAGAAACCTGTGACTATCACAATAACAAATTAGCACAACAAGAACTAAATTTTGTATTCCGTAATGAAAGATTAAAAGACAACCCGTACCCTAAATACCTGGGAGTTTACTTAGACAGATCCCTAACTTACAAAATACACCTAGATATAACTAGCCAGAAACTCAAAACAAGAAACAATATCATAAGAAAATTGGTTGGATGCGGTTGGGGAACAACTGCTGATATTTTGAAGTTCTCTGCTGTGGCTCTTGTCAACCCAACAGATGACTATTGCTTTACAGTGTAGTACAAAAAAGACCATGCTAAAAAAGTAGATTCCTATTTTAATAAGACAATGAATGTTAATATCAGGAGTACTTAAAAGTATACAAATATCATTATTTTCAGTGCTATCCAACATAAAATCGTATCAACTAAGCGAAAAATATAATTAATAAACTGTTTAACCTTAATATGGTCAGAAATCTGCCAATTTAAGAGATCTTAAATAACACACCACGACAACGGCTAAAGCCGTGCAAATCAATTTAGAATAATATAACCATAGATCACCCTTGCACTTTCAACCTCGAAAACACATGGAAGAAGAGCTGGATTGAGTACATAAAAGATAGCACTTCAAAAAATTGACTCAACAATACCGATACCAGGATTAAAACTCCCTAGAAATATTTGGTGCTGATTAAATTGAATTAGAACATAACACGGAAGATGTAATAAAATGCTGTATAAATGGATACTAGTGGACTCCCCAAATGGCAACAGCGGTGATCTATAATATAGCCAATACCACACATAATCCATGTTTTTTCCATGAGGAAGTTTGATGGAAATTGTAATGACATCATAAATGCAACTACTAAATAAATTAATTAGATCTCAGAAAGTCAGAACTCAACATTGAACTATAATACCTATAACGCATTTAATAATTTATTTATTACGAATGACTTATTTTACTACCTATGGAATTTTGCTACTTTTATAACACTTTATTTAAGATATTTAATGATATCTCATATTTGAATGTTATATGTTGAAAGCTTTACAAAACTTGTTTATGCCATATGATAAATATTACTAAGCTTCATTTACATAGTATTATAACCTAAAAGTTCTTTTTATATTAATAATGAGTTTAAGATTACTTGTATATATACGACCTCATAGTAATTCGTATTTTTATGTTGAAATTTACAAACTATATTTTTAGTTTTCCAATATTATAAGAGACCAAAGCCTTCCTAATTTGTTTAGTTATTTCGCTTATGAATTTAAGATATGAAATTTCACCTTTCATATTGCAAAAGAATTACAAGAAATAGACTATTTTATAATAATACACAAGCATAAAAATAAATGGTAAGATGTTTCATTTAATTATAATTACGTAACTTGTTGCTATATTATTATTTTAATAATAAACTTTATGTATATAACTACCTACCGTGTAAATTTATTACTATAATTTAAAATTATATTTGATTTCAATGTTAAATTAGTTCCAACGAGTCTTAAATCTGCTAATGGTAATATATTATATTATATTATATTATGTATAGTTATAAATTATATTGTTATTTTTTATTTATTGTAACCAAAACAACTAAGATTAATAATTTTTGAAGTTATACTGGCGGAATACAAAAAGTATTGAGTAATCTGGGATTGCACTTGATCAGAATGTTCTAATTACAATTAGCCTTAATCCTAGTGTTATAAATGGTTTCAATCATTTTAAATCGCAAAAATTTAGACTTTATATAGATAAATGAGTGATATTGAAGATTAGAAAGTATATGTGATAGAATATTTGATTATAGATGATTTTAATTTTTGAAAAATTTTATATTTAGACAATAATCAAACGATAAATTATAATTAGATGTATTTTCATAATTTAAATTTCTTGATTTGGTAGCTTAGATGTAATAATTGTTGAATTATTGAATAATCTTTATATATTTATATATTTATATAATATATATTAGTGTATTTTCGAATTCAAGAATATTTATAAAAAAAATGTAAAAGCTTAATATTAAGAAATAACTTTTAAATTAAATTTATTTTTAAATGGTTCTAATTATTAGTACATAAGTCAAATGGTCGATTAACATGTAAGTTATATTAATAATATTATAATTTAAAAATACTATATTATAATATGATCTAAAGTAGTATTAGGTATAATGAAAAGTTACAAAATTTATCTCATTTAAATTACAATTAATAAGTACAATATTTTATGTTTTATATTATTTTTTCTTTTAATTACTCTTATAATTTTAATATTCATTTATAAAAACCAAGTGGTTTTATACCACTGCATCATCAATAATATCCTCGTTATTATGTGATCACATGACCTAAATAATACCAACTAAATCAACTTGCTACCGGAAACCTATTCTTTTTGTGACAATTGGATCATTAATTTCGGACCAAAAAAGAAGACACACATCATTGTAAAACCAATACATTTTTCTTTTCGTTCAGAACCTAAAAATAATATGATGATAATATCTATTGATATAATACACAATATATTTACTTGTATTATTAAATTACATATATTCTATGTACGATGAAATAATTATTCAAATAATCATTAATCAACATTTCTAATATTGATACATGTAGAAATGCACTTTTCACTGACGTATCGATACTAATAATATATTAATAAATTGTTTAATTTTATATAATTTAATACATTTCCTATTTAGGGTTCGGTATTTTATAGAATACCTATAAATAATATATAAATTGTATATTTTTCCTGCTCATTTTTGGCGTTCTATAGAATTTCTAGATATTCTACAAACAGTATTTTATATTCAGTACTTATCTGATAATACATTAAACATGTATTATTTTTAAAATTAACATATATTTATAGATTACGATTCAAGTGAAAAAAACTTTTATGATCGTACATATGGAGTATCAATTCAACATTCCCAATTAAATTCAGGTATGTGAACATTGCAATTTAAGAGGTAACATATTATGGCTTTATAAAAATTATTATTTATTACTAATTGACCCCATATGCGTTGTTTTTCCTAGTTTATGAATATTTAATTAGATATAAACAAAAAAAAGTAAATTTTAGAAATTAAATCAAAATGTCATGTTAACTTAATGAATTATTTTTTTGTCATTGGGACATTTATCCCAAATTTAATTCTAAAATACTTTAGCCATCGCAATGTTCTTTGAAATGTTGTAAGTTGGAGTTTTATACATTCGATGTTTAATTGCCTTGAATGCCGAATTTGGTATTTGACCACCCTCTTACAATGCAGCTGAAATTACTGAAGAAGCAAGTGCAAGTGTAAATCTATTTTGAAATTGAATTTTATCAAAATCAAAATCCATATCAAAATTACTTTTCCAGACCCATCAGGAGAATACATAAAAAAATTCCTCTAGTTCTATTAGTAATATAACTACTATTATATACTAAATACAGATGATTCCATGTCTTTACGCCAACAACATTTATGCCGGACTGTTGTACGCCGATGATAAATATGCCGACGGGTATCTATGCCTACAGTTTTTATACCAACAGCATTTATGCCGACAGTTATTTACGCCCATGGTAATCAAGCCGATATATTCTAAATATTATGCAACTATTTATATTTTTTTAATTTTTTAATTTGTTCATCGTGAGAACGACGTTTTTAGTATTTTCATAGCCATATGGCAGGGTCAGAAATTTTATAAAAAAAATTATAATTTATGGTGGTTATCGCGAGTCGCGACTATTTTTTCAAATATATACATTTTTTTATGCATTTTTCTTACATAATAAATCAATTTTGGTTATTTAATTGATATACTTAAGATACAAAAACAAAAATCGCAAAGTTTTTTTCAAGTGGAAAGGACGCACGCTACGCCTACCGGCTTCACTCATTTCCTCAAGTGCAGCTTTGTGGCACTTTTCGTGCGGTTAGGATAGGACCGGATAGTCAGTGTTTTCGTGAGACCTAAAACCTCGCTTCGCGAGACCTTTAGATATTTACTCCATGATTGATACCCATTATATGAACATTATATTTATATGGGTACTTATACGGTAGTCGCGATAATCGACAAGTACCAAAAATAAAATTTTAGATTGATTAGGTTCCTATGAATGTTTTATTAATACTTTTTTTTATTAATAATATTTACTATAAATAGTTGTATAATATTTAGAATATATTGGATTAAATACCATCGGCGTAAATAACTGTCGGCATAAATGCTGTCGGTTTAAATACTGTCTGCATAGGTACCTGTCGGCGTATTTACCATCGGCGTAAAACTGTCAGCATAAATTAATGTCGTTGGCATTTTTGCGCTCGGCATAAAGACATGATACCATACAGATATATTAGTATTTCATCGAAACATGTATATAACTATAAATGAAATAATGTATAATTATTGTATATGAGAATAAATATAATGTAAATAACTAAATATAATAATTGCTATTGTAGTATAACACTTCTTTTATATTTTAATCTTGAATATAATAGATTTGAATTATATAAGTAAGATCTTTATATATAAAATTATAATATCTACCTGTATAAGCATTAAACTTCAATAAAACAAAAATTAACTTATACATTTTAAGGGCCATTTTCACTACACCAGGCAGTGTTTGTGCCCCGTCCCGTCCGGGTAAAATGATATTATTATCTTATCTCTAATGTATTTTAATTAATATGTTCCTATGTTATCACTGGTTGGTCGTGAGTATCGTATTCGGGACGAAAAAAATATTATTTCTGAAAATTCTCCATCGGGGTACTCGCAACTCGAACGATTCACATTAAATATATTTCAATATCGATAACATTTAATGACACTTTTGTAAATTTTTCCGTTTATATTTAGGAATAATGGGAATTTCTCTCCGAGATTCCGGGCAAATAAGAACTCAAATCGGACATGGCCCAGGCTAGTAGGAATAAACAAAGGCATTTCTATATTAATCATAATCATTATTATTCATATGTTTTGTTATGTTCATATCATTTTTATATGGGTCGTCCGAGTACCAGATAGAGAATGGTCAGAAATAATATATTTTTCAATTCAGACACGACACTGATATCCAGCTCGGATAAGTGAGAATGTATGCATTAATAAATTAGATAATAATTTTTACCTTGTCCGGATGGGACACGGAATTAATGGATTTGAATACATACTGGTATAGTAGGAAATAGGAATGTACCACTATTGTATTAAGTTACATAAATATCAATAATATTTATTTTTAGAAATTAATAGAATAATAAATAATAAGAAAAATACAAAAAGAAAACATTTTGATCAATAAAGTAATTTTAGCAATCACCCATTATTATATAAAATATATTAGTTGTAGTAGTTGTACCATTGTCTATTTTAACTAAAAATGTTTGAATTAGGCACCAAAATGAAATATTCATAAAATATTGATAAATAATTAAACCAACATTTATTTATTCAGTTACTAATTACATATAAATAATAATTGTTTTATAATTAATTATTATATAAATTAATAAATCGGGCCTAAGGGTTATAACAACAACAATAAAAATATTATAATATTTTATTTTTATAATTTAACAATAATTAATATCAAGTCTAAATAATATTTCTTTTTTTATTATTACAATAGAGATAGACTATAATTCTCCTAATGGTAATATTATTATTTATTATATAATATGTAATTATCAAATAGATTTATTATACTTTAGAATTATATTACGTATAAAATAAAAAAAAAAATGTTTTGTACTAATGTTTTAACGCTTTGGAACAACGAATTTGACCGACTACGACGAATCCTCGTCACAGTCCAGGCCCATCGGCTAAGCAAAATTGGTTGACTTAGCAATTTATTTTAGTTAGGAGGTGGTCGAAAATAATGTTCTGTAGTAGCGTAGTAAATGATATTCTAATATAAATATATATATATGTATAAATAGGAGGTATTCATAACACCCCCACACAACTTAAATATCACATAGGGGCTCACTATACACTGTTTAACATTAGAAACGTAATCGGTGGCGACCAATTTTCAACGACGGCGGTCTGACTCTGCCTATTCGTTTCCCTTTTTGAAACAACCTCCTGTTAATCGTCGCTACCGACGCGCAATGGCGTACGGACCCAGAACAGTTCTTCCATAAATTATAACATTATGGAAGACCAATGATACCAACATTGAGTAAAAAATGTTAAAATATACCAACTCGCCGTCATGGTTACCAATGTTATTATCATTTCTTCCATGTAATTTACTTTTCACGTGGAAAATTAATTTAGTTATATTTATGTATTTTAAATGTACAAATTATATTTATTTAAATGTACAAATTTATAAGCAGGTAACTGTAAGTGTGAACTGTGCTTAATAAAATGATATTAAATAAATGATTATTTTTAAATTTTGGATATTTCAATCTATAAGTAGTAGTTAACTACTTATAGATTTTTAGATATAATATTTTTTTTTCCTAATGTCAGTAATATTTTAGATTATATTTTTTCCATTTTATTTTATTTTATGACATACATATGTAATTGTAATTTGAAATTTTTTAACATTTACATAACTTATTTGTTGAGCAATTGTTAAAAATTTTAGATTTTAATTAATAATTGATTTATAAAATTTATGGTTTATGTGACATACGAGTATACGTCATAAAAGTACATTTTAGATTTTATAATGATTGTATTTGACGTTTTATACTTTATACTATTTCAAAAATCCCTGGGCAAAAATAGTTATATTTTGAATTGTTATCATGAGGTTATTTCCACATATCAATTATAAGTGTATAATCAATTATGGAAGAACTGTACCCGACCCACGGCGGACAATATACCAGCGCACCACCGCGCATTAATGATTAACCGTTATTAGCCGTAAACAAATATACAATACATTTTAAATTATCCGTTCACCTGCCTCGCCAATACTCGACTAATGCGAAGCAACCGTCGTTAGCGGCATTCGCGACCAGTGCCAACACAGTGACCACACCATATGCGCAAAATTTGGCCGCCGACTACATTTCTTATTTTGAACAGACCATAGTTCATATGTTTTAAGAAATAGGTATATATATAAAATAAGAAAGAGAAAAAAAATATACATAAAATAATACCATAATAATCAAAATAATAATAAGTTCCATAATATAAAAAATAAGACAATAATATTACAAATTATCTGTAGTTTCAACCTCCATTATGTCTGGGTACTGGGTTGTAATGTTTAACATTATTCTTTTTCTAATACGTTATTGTCACACTTATAACAATAACATATCACTTATAATGATTACAATCGTGATAATAATTATGTTACACATATACATAATTGATATATGAATATTTGTTTTCATAAGAAAAGAAGGCTCGTACGTTATTTGTTATAATTTATCCAATTCTGTTGAACTTCTAGCTAGTGAAATTAAATATATTAGTGATTTAATTGAATTTTATGGATTTATACAAATTATTGTACTTATCTCAGGTTGTGTAAAGAATAACCAACAATTGGTTAATGATAGTCTGTGCGAGATTAGTGAAGTTATCGAAATAACTTTTATATGTCTTCCTATCTTCTGTAGAAGTTTTGAACCTGATAATAAACAAGTTTTATTCGACATCGAGAAGTCTTTCTTTTACTTCGAGAAAAGATAATTTTTCTATATCAGGTTTAATAATATTGATAGGCACTTTCAATAAATTTAATACTGGAATCAATATTTGATCATTATGAACAGTGACAATTTCATTTCCCTTAACCTTAATAGACTTTTTGCAATGATCTGAGGATGAATAATTAAATTTGAATCTCTTGCTATATTTTCTGATTTGATCTTTACACACATTTCGACCCGCGGTGGTACTATTATGATATGTTCTATATGATATATTTCTTCTATGATAAAGTATTATAAACTTGTTAGTTTAATAATTTATGATGGTCTGATTGCCTGTTATAAATGGTTCCCCAAAAATCCATCATGTGGAATTGGGAACGTTGAATTTACTACTTGGAATTCCGTTGAAATTGTATTTTTTCCTATTAGGATGCCCAAAGACGTTAATCATAATAATCTGTTCGCTAATGCCTTCAACAGTGAAGTGATTAATAAGGTTCAGGTCACTTTCAAAATCAACTAATTGTCTCGCGGTTGTGTTAAGAGTTTTGTTTTTGAAATTAGGCAAATAACATGGTTATCGCTTAGGTTTGAGACATGTGTGAGGGTACTTGGAATGATATTGCGTGGTTTTTAGGTTCCTCGCTAGACGTTCACCGTTTGTGTCTAGTTGGTTCAGGTTTTCCGTCTTTCGGTGTCCAAATTAAGAGGCTTCCGTGTTTTAATGAACTCTTATAATTCTACTATGGAGGACGTGTGATGTAGTCGGCGTGACATTCGCGAAAGCTACCGAGGTGTTAAGCACCGTAACTATACTATCGTAGCGCCAAGGTTGTTACAGTTGTCAACTCGCTCGAAATCGGTCGTATTGAATCAAAAAACCTCAATGCAATGCAGGCCAACCGGCTGACCAAAATTGGTCGACTAGGAAATTTATTTTAGATAGGTGGTGGTCGAACACAATGTGTTGTAGTTGTTTAGTCAATGATGTTATTTTTAATCACACTTTACAATTAACAATATTACAAGTATTAGATTAGGTACTTTCACGTTTTAGCATAGGTGGCTTAGTGCGATGATAGCTTGTGTGTAATCGTTTGAAAGATTATTATATTATATATTTATATTTAAATAAATTTAGCATTTTGGCATTTTGACAGCTGAAATTTCAGGTGCAGCTAGTGATGTGAACAGAAAATGTTCTTGAGAATATTCTCATAGACATTATTAGGTACCGAATAGAATATTCTCAAAATTGTAAAATTAAAGTTAAGTTAATGTTGCTATTTTATATAATTTGGGTCTGGATATCCTTCAACATTGGTAAATTATTAATGATTGAAATGTGTAAACGTAAAGGAAAAAAAATGAATTCAATATTAGTAATATCTTTATATAGAACATGACATTAGAAGAAATAATGTTAAAACGATAAATTTTCTAAATTTATACATGAAGTAAAAATTATAATAGAACACATTTGGATTCAAAATGCGTGTAGTGGATAATAAATAATATGTACATAATTATTATTATTCCTAGTTTCCTAGTTATATTCGTAAACATGTTTGGTTAGACTTAAAATATTATGATTTAATGAAAAATATCTTGGTTATTAATTCTTCACTTAGTAACAGACACTCAATCCTATATGTTACAATGAAACAACACAAAATACAAAATCATATTTTAATTTCTTTATATAACAATATTATAAATAAATTTATGTATGATTATATTTGAATTAATTTTTCATATTTATTTTAGATTTATTTTATGGAGTTGAAGGGCTCAAAGGTAAATTAATTTATATTTTTTGTAAAACATAAATTATTATAATTTTTTTAAAATTTATGTAGGTCATTATAATATAGAGTTTTCCTCGAAAAAGTAATGCAAAAGCAATTCTCTCTCGTTCGTCCTTATAAATACAAAAATAGATTATTATTTATATTATTTTCTAAAGGACAGACAAATTATTATAATGATTTATAGATTTATGGGTGATGATGATGAATGTCTATTACAAAACAAAAAAAAAAACAATAAAAAATAAGACAAATAATTATTGTAATAGCAATATCATGTAGCAATAACATGTCACATCAATTTGATTTATAATGATTATTAACTTATTGTAGATTTATATACGAATATAAATATTGTAATGATGTAATATAATAAAATAATACCCACACAGGAAATTGAAAATATTATATCTTTCATAATATTTGAAAAAAATTTCTCAGAAAATATTTGGAATAAATTATTATATCACTATTTTGAAAATATTGTATCATAATAAATGTATACCCAAATATAACTCACATATTTTTAAAAAGTTATATATCAAATATTAAGAGTATATTTTTTATATGATATAATGAAAACATTTATATTCTAAATATTTTATCCAATCATAATTAAAACATTTGTAAATGGTTATACATCAAATATTATAACAAAATGTTTTATATAATATTATATAAACATTTTTATAATAAATATTTAACCCAACATCATAATTATATATGTTATTATTATGTTAATTTTAAATATTATAACGAAAAAATGACCCATATAATATTATGAAAACATTTCTAGTTAAGTTAAACTTGAACATATAATTACATATTTTTGAATTTGAAGTTGTACCAATATATATTATGGTACTTAAATCTAATATTATTAGAAAATATTGTAGCCGCAATAAGAATTATATGCTGGCACAAATAAATTTATCGCCTACTTCTCCAATCAAAATGTTGTATATTACTATATATTACTTTAGATTAACCTTAACATTAAACCTATAACCTATATAGTATATCACAGACTGAATTTATAAATAAAAGAGACGATCTGATACTCCTGCCACAGGGATATAGGTGTGCATATCATAGTATTTAATTATAATTAAAATTTGAATGCAATGATATAAACTATTGAGCGAATTTCAGTCAGATAATGTAGGTATTGATTATAATTAATAGGTATTATTTAATATATTGCCGTTTTTTGTCATTTTTTTTATCGTTTTTTCTAACGCCTAGGATCAATTTTGAAAAATTAAAAAAATGACCTAAATAAAGTACCAAGGTAACATCCACTTTCCTACTGGAAACATATGCTATTCTTAAAAATCGAACCATTATTTCGAATAGTACAAGTGTCTTCAGTCATAAAAACAAAAAAATAAAAATATCAATTTTAAACAGCCATAAAAAAAATTGAGACTATGGATTTTTCTAATATTTTGATATGATAACTTCAGAAAAAAATTTATTAATTATATTAATATATATATTTATATTCGGGAATATTACGCCGAATACACCACACATCTCCCATAGAGCCATAGTTTTTGTGAATGCCGTTTTTTCGTCATTTCCTTCATAATATTTTCATTTAAACCAATAATATCAACTTTAAAAGGCTATAAAAAAATTGAGACAAGAGATTTTTTTAATAATTTGAATTTATGTAAAGTAAAATTTTCAGACCTTAATGCCAAAAATGGCCAATTTTATCAAACATTATATACAAAAAAACGAGAATTTTGCAAAATATTCAAAGTCCTATATTTTGTAGAAAAATTAACCAAACGGTTTCAAAATAGTACCACATATATATAGTAACTATGTGAACTCCTAAATTCCTCCTAAACTCCTAACTTAAAAATTTTCCGAGTTATCGTGAAATATTGAAATTGAATGCTGATACTCCTACCGCAGTGGGAAACAGGTTCCAGCGGAATACTGGTGCTTATAAAAAGCTTTTTTGCTACCATAGCTTCCAGTAGAATACTGGTGCATGTGAAAAGCTATTTCGCTACCATAGCTGTTTCGTATAATACTGTTGTAGATGAGAAGTTATTCCGCAGCCATGGCTGGTGGTAAAATACTGGTAAGGGGGAGATGCTAAAATGTTCTCCTCTACCATAAGAAAATCTCTTCTGGTAGGTACATTGAATCCGAGGGAAGTAGGTTTTATGGGATAACGGTTAAAATGTTTATCCGTTTTCGGCGGATTGAAAGGCGTTCGCAATGTAGTGGTCCTATTTACATTCTTTTCGGTAAACACTAAACAGTGCGTGGTATTGACGTATTTTAACATAAAGTGTGAAACCATAATAATAATTAAAAACAAACATCTATATTTTTATATTAATCTTTAAAATGTTTAAACAATTTTTATAATATTATTGAAATTTTGATTTACTGTGTGGGTATGAATAAATGATGGACTAAGTTATTAATTAATTTATTTATTTCATTACAGAATCTGACAAAGGTACAAACAAAAGATTTACATTAACTTAATAATAAACTTATAATATACTAATATACAACAAAGATATTTATAAACAAAACATTATTTAAAAGTTAAATGTGATCACGTTAGCTAAACGCATCATTCGGCGAATAGGTTGGTTACGTCCGTAATTAGTGTGATGAAAAGAGGTATAGAAAGGAGCAATTGAGCGGAAGTATTTACAGGAGATCCTACAAATAACTTCGGATAATAATTCATGTGCATCTATAGAACAATTTATAAGTTTATAAGGAATTGAAGTTGGCTGAAATTCTTTGGTCAGCTAGACTATTCAGTTGCAGATAATATAACACAGGAAGATAATCATGAGGTTAATGATGAATTTTAAAGGAGTAGGCGATATATTTTAAGAATTTGCACTGGACCTTTCGAGTTGTAATGAGTCCGATATTGGAGTGGATTCCACAATACTGATCCTAATTCAATAATTGATCTAACGAAAGAACTATAAAGGGACTTTAAGGAAGATGATAGTTTAAAATCAGAGGATAATCGTTTGATAAAGCAAAGCTTTATAGCATATATTTTCACTATGTAGATGGAAATTCAAATTTGTAGTAAATATAATTCCCAAATTCTCTTAAATGATACTCTTTCAAGAGAGGTACCAACTATAGAATAGGAAAAGGAGATGGGAATTAGATGCCTAGTAAAAGACATAGACTGGCATTTATCCACATTTAATGATAACCCGATGGTGTTTGACCCAGGGTCGGATCCAGCTCAAGATAAGGGGGACAAACTTTAATAAATTTTTCTTGTATAGGAACACAGCTATTATACATAGATGATCATAGGCGCAAATTAAGGTGGTAGGATGGCTTGAGGGGCTCAGCCCCCCAAAATCATTATAATTTCCAAAAAATTTTAATAGTTTAATAGGCTTATATACTCGTTTATATTATACTAGCTTAATTACCCGGCTTCGCCCGTGTGTAGTTTAAATTAAATTCTTAAATCAACACAAATTGTTGTGTTTTAAAGAAGAAAAAAAATGTATTTTACTTAATGCTATCAAGTGCTAAAAAAGTAGTAGTTGCTGAATTATAAAGACAACAAAAATAATAATAATAGTATTTACAAATTAATGATACTAATGATTACACATATTGTTATTAAAAAATGTTTCTATAATTATATATAACTTTTTTTTATGAATATTTACAAATGATACGTAGTTGCTTAGTACACATTAAGAGTTTTTTTTTCTGGTGCATATACGTACAAATTGTCAGGTCTTCCAACTCTAGAAAATGCCACATACAATTGTCAGTGTGAGAAACAGTTATTTTCTAAATCTACACCACAATAAGTTAAAGTCTGACTTAGAGCTTTGTTTATTGCCATTGCAAAACAGACTTTAATTGGAAACTGAACTCTTTTAAATTTAACTGAAAAATCGTTGGGGTATAATGGTATTTTCGGTAAAAATATTTTTTCTCCCTTAGCACATCCGGTCAAAATTTCAGCTTCGATTACATTTGTTGTGAGAGAGGTGACACGAAGCCTAGTCCCGTTACATAATCTAGGAGAATTCAAATTTCTCAATAATATGATTGGAACCCCACCTTCAGTGATATTTCATGAGGAGGCATACCATATGGTGTTTGTGAATTTATAATCTCTGTAGGAAAATGTAATAATTAATGTAATACATTAATAACTTCGTCATTTAAATAAGAATTATGTATTGCTAAGGCAGTGGTTTTTACTCATAATGTAAATGACATTTTTTACAAATTAAAATATATTATTATTATATTATTATTTTATGTTTTTTGTTTTATTTCTCTTATCTGGTTACCATGCAATATGTCTCTTTAATTACACGTAAACATTTATTTTAAACAGATCACACTATATCTCATCACTTATTATTACAGTTCAGCAAACATAATATTTCGAGAATTTTTATTTCCCTTATCTGGTTACATTATCTGGTAAAAATTTATTTTTGCCAATTTCAACCCTTTAAAATCAAAATTTCGAAAATCGGGCGACGTGGTGACACTTACGAAGGTATTTGGAACAACTTAGTTAAAAAAAATTGGAAAAAAGTTAAATAGCGTCGTCACAAAATTGGTACAAAAAAAAGGCCTGTTCTTTTATATATATAATAAAAGGGCTGGTTGAATATTCCGAACAACAAGGTATTCAAAAAGTTTTGACAAATAGCTTAAAATGGAAATATGCCTATAGTTGCGAATGTTGTCCTTATCCCCTGCTTTATGAATCGGAGTTACCGAAGTCATTTTCCATATGTCTGTAAAACTCCCTCATTTAATGAGCGTCGAAAAATAATCCAGTTAGGAATATCAGATTGGTATCCATCCAGATAGGTGGAAATATTTTTAATTTTAGAAAGGAAGGTTCTTGGTAAACCATCTGGGAGAAGGTTTGTAGAAGTAGACAGTTTATCTAACTCCATCTCATGTCCGATATAGAGAAAGAGACATTACTTGGGAGAAAGAAATTAAGGAAAAGATTGTCAGGAATAGGAGTAGCGAAAGCTGGATTGTAAATAGAAGAAAAATATCTTGAGAACAAATTAGCTGTTCGTTTTTACCTGAGCAGTGAATGTTATCAAAATGAAGAGATAGAAATAATAGAACTAGTGCGATTATGACGCACAAATTTCCAGAAATTTCTGGGGTAATTTATTAGTTGAAACTCCGTGTGGTATAGAAAATCCTTCTAACACTTTTTAGATTCACGCTTGAAGCGAGCACGTAAAAGGGAGAATGAGTCGTGCCAATCTTGAGTTGATTTGTACAAAGTATGTGCTTTAATCTTCAAAAATACTAATACTTAAAGCTCTTAAGAATACAAAACAAGGAATTTAGACTGTTTATAAGAACGTTCTGGAACAAATTGAAAAATGGAAGAATGAATGGCATCATACAAACAATAACTGGCGGAGTTTACATCGAAATTTATAAAAGTCTCAGACCAATTAAAGAAGACAGAAAGGATAGAGTATTGGTTTAATTGGCTTTATGTAAGTCAAAGTTTGTGTGAGAGTTACTCATATAAGAAAATGATCTCTGAGGGAGAAGCAGGATTTCTAAAGCTAGATGAAACACATCACAAGGAATGAGGATGTCAACGGCAAATGTGTTTGAATAAAACAAAAATTAGATCAAGAGTAGAATTTTTAGAGTTGAGTATGAAGTTTAATTGATAAATATAATGTGATGCAAAAGTTTCAGGAACGCATTAGATGTAGTAGGGTAAGACAAGTAAACTAAACCATCATTATCGTTGGACCAAGAGAGTTCTGGTATATTGTAGTCCCCAGTGCAAATAAATGTTGAGTTGGGGTTAGCAAGAATAATGGGTTCAGTTGTTCAGTTGGGTTCAGAGACGGTTAATTGGTACGACTTGACATTCTTACTTATAACAATGAAGACACCAACACCTCTCTTAATGTTATTTGTTTGAGAAGACCTGTCAAGTCTATATACATTATAATTATTAAAACCTAATTCACTATAAGTAATATTATGATGTAACCAAATTTCACTTAAAGAGAAAATAACATAATTAAAACTAGATATATAACAAATTACGCTATTGAGTTTCCTCTACAGTTTGATAGAATCCGAACGAATTGGTGAAGCGCAGAGGTAGGTGTCGCAACCGAGACGCAATACTCTGAGGCTGGAATGTCCTCGACTGAAATTTTTTGAACTCGATTTAATGCCACATTACTTGCAGGATACCGTTGATGTAAGAAATAGTTTTTCATTATTAAGTGTTCATTGGTCCAATTCTAAATGGGATTTACGAAATATATTGCGTTCAAGTTTTGTTTTGTCTAGAAAAAATTTAAAACCCGGAGGAGTATCTGTTTTTTTTTTTTTTTTTTGTCTGGCTTCATTAAAAGTTTTTAACAAGGAACCTGCTTCCGTCTTAGTTTGGATAATGATTTTAATTGGTCATATGGTATGGTTGGAATAACGTCCGAGTCTGATTAATTTTGTGTTAACAGGTAGAGTGATGGAAAGGTGTAAAGTGATCTCAGATAGTTGTTTAATTAGATGAATTGACGTATATCCATGTTTAATATCATCAGTAATTTTTTCCTGTATAAAATGAGAGGCGGACTCGGGATTACAATATGCAATAACGTTACTAGAACATTTTTCGAGTTCCCAGAGTTCTTGTACTAGCTGTATGACAGAGGCTTCAATAGATGGTGAGTTAGTAGTTTCAAGTACCTGGATTTTGCTTTTTAATGAATTAATTTCAATGCAATGAGAGGAATATTCAGATCTGAATTCGGCGATTTGCGAGAAAATGTTTTCTGAGTTATGTATAAAATCGTTGAATTTAGCAAATTGTTCATCATTGTTTTGCTTATTTAAATTAAATATTTTTTCTTGAGACAATAATTTTAAAGCCGCGATTGCTTGGAGAATATCATCAGATTTCGAGTTGATAGAGGTCGTCGTATTGCAAGTAATAGGTTTAGTATTACCTGTGACGAGTGGAGTTGCAGATTTAGATCCATGAGATGACATGACGTAAAGTAACGTGGAAAATTGATCAAAATAATATGTTTCGACGCAAACAATAAAAATCAATAGTAGAAACATTGATCCGTCGCCTCCACGTGTCGGTTCAACTTGGGGTCGTGAAAACCGCTGAAAGATAGTGAATGGCAGGTAGTTATTCAAGTATAAGTGCGCACAGGTAAACAACTGGCGATAAACCACGTCCGTTTAGGTTTGGTGATTGTACTGTACTGTAAATAAACTTATAAATACTTCATATTATATTATTTGTTTTGTAGAATATCTAAAGAATATCGAATTATAAAAATATGAAAACGATTAAAATAATTAATATTTAAACTAAAACTTACCACATTATAATACCTATAGATTACGAACAGAGATATGGTTTATAATAGTTTTTTATATAATAATAATAATAAAATATTAATTTAATATGAATAAAACATATATTTCGATATATATGTTACGGGCAAAGTATACAATTTGGGCATTTTATACATTGTCCGGGCATTTTATACAATATATTGGGTAATATAGAAAACGGATGAGATGATTTAATGAATAATGATAAATCGTA
>JAIUCT010000023.1:5225992-5252575 GCA_021307375.1 Tetraneura akinire
ATACGAAGGGCATTGTATAAAATGCCCGGACAATGTATAAAATGCCCAAATTGTATACTTTGCCCGTAACAGATAAATTATTACCATAGAATATTGTACTTTCATGAATACATTGAATAAATATAAAACATAACATTTAAAAATTTTTAAATGGTGAATTATAAACTTTACAAATAATAATATATATAATATAAATATCTTAATTGTTAATATTATTATTATTTTTAAAATACAAATTATAATTTGTTATTATGTAGAATGTAATAACTAATTATTACCATAATAATGTTTATTTATTATTATGTTGTATTATATGCAAATAGAATATATTATAGGTAAGACATTTTTTTACGTTATATAGTAAAATTAAAAATTGTACTATAATATTAATTTACATATTTAATATACCTATATTATATTAAACTAATTATTATATTTTTAATATAAAATACCTTAAAGATAAACGAACAAGTAAGATGATATTATATTATATTAATTATTAACTGTCAATGAAAAATATTAAAATATGACAAACCATTTAGGGTGAAGACCAATTTTTCATTATGAAATATAATATGAAACTATGGCAGATATTATGCAGTTTACTTCTATTGTAGGGTGACCATACGTCCTGTTTTATACAGGATTGTCTTTTATTTCTACTTTGGGTCCTGTTGTCCTAACAAACTTTTCTCATGACGCTTTTTTTCTCGTAATGTCAAGTCCGTCCCATATTAACCCTGTTCTTGCCTTACTATTAATTTATAATTTTTGAAACTTTTGAAATATTATAGAATAGAATAATATAAGAATCAATACTTTTCAATTGCATTTTTGTGTTTTAGACTCCAAGCGGAGCAAAAAATAGAGTTATATTATTAGAGATAAGAGTTTCATAATGATGTGTGTCTTTTTGTTTTTGTTTTTATGTCTAAAGACACTTTTAATACCCGAAATAATGCTTCGATTTTCACGAATGTTGCATGTTTTTGATTGCAAATTGAAAGTAATTTGTACTTTATTCAAGTAATTTTTCGAATTTCTCAAAATTTACCCCATGCGACACAATAAAAAATACAAAAAAAAAAGAGCTGATACTCCTACCTCCCTGAAATTTGATTCATCTGCTAAATTTGTTTATAATAATTGTTGATTATCATAGTAACCATAGTGATAATATAAATATTATTGAAAATAATAGGAACCAGAATAATAATATTATTGAAACTATAGTGCGTTATAAGAACAAATGTTCTTCGATACTAACGCGCCAGGTGGCGATTTTTCGTTATGGTTTCTAAAACTGGCATCTAATTACAAAAATGGGCGGCTGCTCATCATATTTGAAAATAACACGCTCTTTATTTCCCAGCCCATATTGTGAACTCCTGGTATCAATAAATGTCGCCACCTGGTGCGTTAGTATCGAGGGACATTTGATGTGAAATGCACTATAATAGCAACCATCCATAAACAAAAATTTCCATCTTAAATCTCATAATATTTGTTTGAGCACCTCCTGTGGGTTGGCCCATCACAGATCATAGATCATAGATCAAAGATCACAGATCATAGATCAAAGCATGGGCGTACTCATGGGGGGTTCATGGGAATTAACCCCCCCCCCATTAGCCGTATTTTTTTTTTAACTATTATTCTTAAAATATTATAATATGTATCACAATATAATTTTTTACCTACAACGTTGCAAACTCATGATTATTGATTAAATGATAATACTATACTGATAGCCGATCTAATATCTGGCACCATACTAGATTATACTATTTTTCTGTTTTCTTTTTTCTTTTTTCTTTTTATGTCTGTACATCTATAAACACTTTTACAACTCGAAATAATGTTCCTATCATATGTTTCCGGTTGGATAGTGAATGTAAAATTGGTACTTTATTTAAGTCATTTTTCGAATTTCTCAAAATTGACGCTATGCGATAGAAAAAACGATAAAAAATTTGCATTTTTCACGAAAACTGAAATTTCGACGAAATCGATTTCAAAATTTCACAATTTAAAAATTAAGCACTTGAAAAAATATATTTTCAATAATGTTAAAAAAATTGACAAAAATTGTTTGTATATTTTGAAAATGTTATTGAAGCTTAAATACATTTTAATAACACAGTTTCAATTAATCATGAATTATACATAACAATTACGATTTTTTTTTTTATAGCAGTTTAAAGTATAAAGAAAAAGAAGAGCTGGTACTTCTGCCGAAGGGATACAGGTGTACAAATCATAGTGTTTAATTTTAATTAAAATTTGAATGCTATGATAAATCATTGCATTCGAAAAAAGTATTTTGAGTGAAGTTCTATCAGATATGGGCATTTACGTGAAAAGGGATTTTATGAGCTTTTATATTAAACATAAAAACTTGAAAATTTTATAGGGTGTTCATTTATGTAGTATATGTGTGATAAAATTTTGTGTTTTAAATATTTAATAAAAAAAATGTCAAAATTTTAATCAATATTTACATTATCTGACTGAACTTCGCACAGAATCGTTTTTTCCAATGCAATAGTTTATCATTTCATTCAAATTTTAATTAATATTATTATATTAAACACTAAAATTTGCACATCTGTATCCCTGTAGCAGGAGTATCAGCTCTTCTTTTTTATATTAAACTGTATATAATTTTTTAAAACAATTCAAATAATGATGTCTAAGGGGGTGTGGGGCCGAAGTCCCCACCCCCGCCTTATTATTCTAATAAATTTCCAGAACCTCTCCTATAGAAAATTACTGAGAACGCCCCTGGATCAAAGTCTACGGTCTATAAGGAAAATTAACGAACCATTCTGTAATATATACATAATATAATAGAGTTAGGTGATTTATTCAATTACCACCTGTATTGTCTACTTCTTCTTCGTTATACGATATCTTCAATGATACGTTATCAAAATATCCTAATTATATAGAAATGATATCAATCAAAACTATTTTTATAAATAATTTGCATTAATGTTAACAAATTTAGCTAGAGGGCAAAACAACAAAAAAACGACATTTTTCACGAAAACGGAAATTTCGACGAATTCGATTTCAATATTTCACGATAACTCGGGCAATTTTGAAGTTAGAGAGTTGAATATTTTTTTGGGTATTCATATAGCTACTATATATATATATATATGTGGTAAAATTTTGGAATCGTTACGATAATTTTCTACAAAATATAGGACTTTGAATATTTCGAAAAATTCTTGTTTTTATGTATATAATGTTTGAAAAGATTGGCAATTTTGGGCATTTATGTCTGAAAATTTTACTGAAGTATACTTACATATTACTTAATATCCTTTCAAAATATTAGAATATTGTCTCTATTTTAAAGTATTTATTGGATTTTTCTTATTTTTATGTATGAAAACATTTTTTCAACCAGAAATAATGCTCCGATATTTAGGAATAGTATAGGTTTTCAGTAGAAAATTGGATGTAGTTGGTACCTACTTTATTTATATCGTTTTTTGAATTTTTCAAAATCGACCCTATGCGCTAGAAAAAACGACAAAAAAAGGACGAAAAAATAACAAAAACGGCATTTTTCACGAAAACTAAAATTTCGACGAATTCGATTTCAGTATTTAACGATAAATTGGGAAATTTTCAAGTTATAGACTAGAAAATTTTATAGGGTGTTTATTTATGTACTATATGTGTACCTATATGGTTCCTATATGTGTAGGAGTATCAGCTCGTCTCTTTTATAAATATTTGTTTCATTTTTTGGTCGTTTCTATACTTAGAAAATTGAGAGATGAGAATTTCTTAATATTACGGAAATACGTTAAGATATACTTTAATAAAATTTTCTATTAATTTTTATTGTGAATGTATTAAGAAATAATAAGAAAAATATTCGTATGGATTCGTTTGAAATAAAAATATCAACTTAAAACAGCAATAAAAAAAAAATTGAGACTAGAGGTTTTTCTAATATTTTGATATGATATTAAGTAATATGTATATATGTTTCAGTATAATTTTAAGACCTATTGGTACCAAAAATTGCCAATTTTATCAAACATAATAATGTTCATATAGCTACTATATATATGTATGTGGTAAAATTTTGGATATGTATACATATAAATAAAAAAGAGTATTTTACAAATTATTCCTAATAAGTCCTATATTTTGTAGGAAAATTAACGTAACGGTTCCAAATTATTTCATATATATATATATATATATATATATATATATATATAGTAGCTACTAGCTATATATGAACACCCAAAAAAATTTTCAAGTCTTTAACTTCAAAATTGCCTGAGTTATCGTGAAATATTGAAATCGGATTCGTCAAAATTTCAGTTTTCGTGAGAAATGTCGTTTTTCGTTGTTTTTTCTATCGCTTAGGGTCAATTTTGAGAAATTCGAAAAATGACCTAAATAAAGTACCAAATAGATCCACCTTTCAACCGGAAACATATGTTATTCATGAAAATCGGATCATTATTTCGGGTAGTAAAAAAAAATACACACATCATTGTAAAACCAATACATTCTTCGCTTCGCTAATAAAAATTAAATATATCATCTATATTTTTGGCGCCCCTAAAATTTTCAGTATCTTTGGCGCCCTAGGGCATTTGCCCCTTTTGCCCCCCTCCCCTTAGCACGGCTATGACGTTGAATAAAATAATCAAAATTCTCGTTTTTATGTTTGATGATAAAATTGACAATTTTTGGCATCAAGGTCTAAAAATTTTATTGAAGTATATGTGCATATCACTAAACATCATATCAAAATATTAGAAATATCCCTTATCTCAATTTTTTTATAGCTGTTTAAATTTGATATTTTTTTAGTTAATCGAAAATATTGTAAAAAATGACGAAAAACGGCATTATCTGACTGAACTTCGCTCAGAATCGTTTATTCGAATGCAATGGTTTATCATTGCATTCAAATTATAATTAAAATTAAACACTATGATTGCTCACCTGTATCATTTCCCTTGCTTTTTTGTTTTTACTATTATTATTGTTGTTGGCGGCGTAAACTGTATGTATAAATTAAAAAAATAAAAAAAAAAAGACGATCTGATACTCCTGCAGCAGGTATATAGGTGTGCATATCATAGTATTTAATTATAATTATAATTTAAATGCAATATTAAACCATTGCATTCGAAAAAAAACTATTCTGAGCGAAGTTCAGTCAGATAATGTAGGTATTGATTAATATATTGCGGTTTTTTCGTCATTTTTTCATCGCTTTTTCTAATGCTTAGAATCAATTTTGAGAAATTCGAAAAATAACCTAAATAAAGTACCAAGAACATCCACTTTTCTATCGGAAACATATGCTATTCGTGAAAATCGGACCATTATTTCGGGTAGTACAAGTGTCCTCAGTCATAAAAACAAAAAAAATATAAATATATATTTTAAACAGCTATAAAAAAAAAAATGTTACCATGGATTTTTTTAATATTTTAATATGATGATTCAGACATAGAAAGAAAAAAAAGAAAAAAAAACTGCGGTCACCCATCCGCTGTCGATGCCTAGCTACGGTGATCAACACCGAGATAGCGTTCAAGAATATTCCGCCGACTACACCACACGCGTCTCCCATAGAGCTACGTTTTTGTGAATGCCATTTTTTCGTCATTTTTTTCATAATATTTTCGTTTAAACTAGAAATATCAACTTTAAACAGCTATAAAAAATAATTGAGACTGGGGATTTTTCTAATATTTTGAATTAATGTTAATTTAATATATAAATATACTTCAGTAAAATTTTCAGACCTTAATACCAAATATTGCTAATTTTATCAAACATTATATACAAAAAAACGAGAATTTTACTTTTAGTCCTATATTTTGTAGAAAAAAGAACGTAACGGTTCCAAAATTTTATCACATAAACATAGTACCTATATAAACTCCCAAAAAAAATTTTAAGTCTCTAACTTCAAAATTGCCCGAGTTATCGTGAAATATTGAAATCGAATTCGTCGAAATTTGAAAAATGCCGTTTTTTCGTCATTTTTTGGTCGTTTTTTCTACCGCATAGAGTCAATTTTGAGTAATTCGAAAAATGACCTAAATAAAGTACCAACCAGATCTACTTTCCTACCTGAAACATATGCTTTTCGTGATAATCTGAGCATTATTTCGGGTAGTAAAATTGTCTTCATACTTAAAAAAAAAACAAAAAAGACAGACATCATTGTAAACCAATACATTCTTCGCTACGCTCAGAATCTAAAATGTAATAAATACTTATTAATTTAAAAATATTATGAATAATACTTTTGTCATGTATTTTATTTTTTCAAATATAATCACCCTACTCTATTTTCATATAGGTATACATATCAAACATGTTATCAGCTGTTAGTTCAATATTATTTATTATTCCATGTTCTATTTTGAACATTATTTGTAGTTGTTTTGTTGTTCTGGATGTCACGAATTATTATACAATATACATTTAATCGATATGTCCTGTTTCCTGTATGCAGTGCAATTTAAAAAAAAATAAACAACATTTCATATTCTTTAAAGAAATATTTAAGTACAAAAAGAAATTCTATACTTATTTTTAAATAACATACTTTAACGTTTGTTAGATTTATTTAATAACTATAACACAGTTTTATATTGGTATTAATTTTTAATAATGTATTGGTTTTACAATGATAAATTTTTTTTTATGTATGAAAATACTTTTACGACCCGAAATAAGGGTCCGATTTTTACGAATAGGATATGTTTTCGTTAGGAAAGTGGATGTAGTTCATACTTTATAAAGGTCATTTTTCGAATTTCTTAAAATTGACCTCAAGCCGTAAAAAAAACGACGAAAAAACGGCATTTTTCACGAAAACTGTAATTTCGACGAATAAATTAAATAAATAAATAATAAATAAATAATAAAATAAATAATAAAAAAAAATAATTAAATAATAAATTTCAATATTTCACGATAACTCAGACACTATTGAAGATAGAAACTTGAAAGTAAAAGTTCACATAGCTACTATATATATGTGATGAAATTTTGGATTCGTTACGTTAATTTTTCTATAAATTATAGGACTTTGAATATTTCGTAAAATTCTCGTTCTTACTTATATAATGTTTGATAAAATTGGCTATTATAGTGATTAATGTCTGAAAATTTTATTGAAGTATACTTAAATGTTAAATATGACTTAACATAATATCAAAATATTAGAATAATCTCTAGTTTCAATTTTATTTTATAGCTGTTTTAATTTGATATTTTTAGTTCAAACGAAAATTAAAAACTGACTGAACTTCGCTCAGAATCGTTTTTTTAATGCATTTTTATCATTGCATTCAAATTCTAATTAAAATTAAACGCTATGATTCGTACACCTGTATCTTATGCAGCAGAAGTATCAGCTCTTTTTATATTTCAATGAACAATATAAAAAAATGTTTAATATTTTTATATAATTTATATTATATATTTCATAATGACATTTTAAACTAATAGTCGATTAGTATTTAAATAGAACACAAATTTCTTTTCTGATATGGTATACTATTATAGATTTTGAGCTAGGTGAAAAATGTATTGAATTTACAATGGTTTGTGTTTATTTCTTTTTTTAATGTATATATGAAGACAATTTTTCGACCCGAAATATCCATCGATTTTTACGAATAGCACATGTTTCCGGTAAGAAAGTGGAGGTAGTGGGTACTTTATTCAAATCCGATTTCGAATTTCTCAAACATTGACCCTATGCAAAAGGAAAAATGAATGAAAAATGATGAAAAAAAAGTGCTAAAATGCTGTGGAAGGGATACAGGTTTAAAAAGAAAATCGTTGAATTTTGACTAAAATTTCGGAAACACGATTTTGAGCGTAGTTCTTCAGATAATATATTTATTTATTAAAATTTTTACATTTATGAGTCTCTACGTTCAATATTTAAATGAGTTACTTAAATAGGTACCCAAATCTGACAGTACTACGCTCAGAGTAGTCTTTAAAATGTTATGATTTATCATTGCATTCAAATTTCAATAAATATTAAACACTATCGTATTTAAACCTGTATCCTATTCACAGAAGTATCAGCTCTTCTTTTAATTCTTTAAATAGCTAAAAAAAAAATATGAAAAAAAAAATAAATAGATTCTTAGAATACTAAAAATATCAACTTTAATATATTTCTTAATATAAAAAGAAAATTCAAACTTGGGAATTTTGTTAACATGGTTAGTAATATGAACATGTACTTTAGTAAAATTTTCAGACCTAATAACCCCAAATTTGAAAATTTTATCAAACATTGTGTACTTACATAAAAACGAGAATTTTAAGAAATATTCAAATTTCTATATTTTGTGAAAAATTAACGTAACAGTTCCAAAATTGTATGTACATATAAATAGTACCTAAATAATATGTAAACACCTAGGACTATAAATTTATATTTATATAGAGGTGGCATTTAAGAAAAAATAAATATCTTATTTTTCACGTTCATTTTAGATTTGAAATTTGTAATTTTAAAAACAAATTTTAAATTTGTTTCAAAGTACAATATACAAAATTACAAACATATTTTGTAGATCCATAGAATTCCAAAACAATAGTCAATAAAAATAATATAGATAATTTGTCCCTAAATTGCGATAACGTCCGACGCATGTAGTGTCATTACAATTTAATCGATAATAATTCTATTAATCTATTTATATAAACAAAATTTGGAAAATCGTAAACGATAAGCAGTGAATTCAAAAATATTTCAAGAAGCTTTTACTTTGTATTTAATTGTTGACTGTTGTATGTCAATAACTTTCACTTCGAAGTCGTTCTGAAGATAAAAGTATAGCTGAAAAATCAATAAGCTTCAAATTTTTATGTAGTTTAGTAATTTGGTATAATTTTTTATGCAAAATTAATGATATTAGTAAATTATAAAAAATTATATCATTAAGTATTCTCATTCATTAATATTTCTATTCATTTTTGTTGTAAAAGTATTGAAAAATATTAAGAAGAATACTTGTGTTGATTCTAAGATTTTTGTTTAAACTAAAAATATGTACTTAAAACAGCTATAAAAAAAATTGAGACTTGGGATTTTTCTAATATTTTGATATCATGTTAAGTAATTTGTCAGTATACTTCAGTAAATATTTCAGATCTTAATGCCAAAATTACCATTTTGATTAAACATTCAAGTCCTATAATTTATAGAAAAATTAACGTAATGGTTCCAAAATATTACCACATATATATAATACCTATGCGAACACCCAATAAATTTTCAAGGTTTTAACTACAAAATTGATCGAGTTATAGTGAAATATTGAAATCGAATTTGTCAAAATTTCAGTTTTCGTGAAAAATGCCGTTTTTCGTCATTTTTTCGTCGTTTTTTCTATCTCATAGGGTCAATATTGAGAAATTCGAAAAATTATCTAAATAAAGTACCAACTACATTCACTTTCCAATCCGAAACATGTTCTTATCGTGAAAATCGGAGCATTATTTTAGGTAGTAAAAGTGTTTTCAGTCATAAAAACAAAAAAAAAAAAGTATGGCACACATCATTGTAAAACCATTACATTTTTCGTATCGTTCAGAATCTAAAATTATACTAAATATTATATTTTATAATAACTATTGTAATACCTTACCAACAACCTATGTAATATTAATTATTAATTTAATAATTTATTTTTTATTATATAATAATATTGACGAGTTTAAAATGTTTTTAAGTTTTATGCTCCTTCATATGACATTTTTCTATTAAAATTATAATAAAACAAGAGGCGGCAATTTTGATCTTTGCCTACATATAAAAATTTGCTTGCATCGGCCCTGTAAACACCCCGAAAAATGTTTAAGTCTCTATATAAACATTTCGAAAGATATCGTTAAATATTAAAATTGATTTCGTCGTAATTTCAGTCTTTGCAAAAAAATTATGTTTTTCATCAATTTTTGGTTGTTTTTTTATCGCATTTTACTACATCAACTTTTCAACCGGAAAGTTTTGCTATTCTTGAAAATCGGAGCATTATTTCATGTCAAAAATGTGACTTCAGACATAAAAACAAAAAAAACAAAAGACAAAAAACAAAAATTGACACACATCATTATAAACTCTTATAATATAAGAATTAAATTAAATAACTTCTTTTTAGAAAAACAGATTGTTCACAGAAAACTTTAATTGATTCATTCTTATTTTATTACAAACATATACCTTTTTAAATTAAATTAATTATTAAATTTAAATCCTTAATTGAATTCTAATTGAAAAGTATATAATACAATATTTTTAATTTATTTTAATTTTTATCTTTAAGTGTGTTTTAGTAAGTATATTACATTTCATAAAGTAATCTTCATTTATAAAATATGAATATGATTGAAAAATGTATATTAAATATTTAATTTTAAAATATCAAAGTCCAAATGTTTTATACATAATGCAATTATACAAGTTCATCACATAACAATTATTATTTATAATTTACTTCATAATAAATACACATTTTACATAAACCAACAACAGTAAATATACTAATATAAATATTAAATATGATTAAACATGTTTTCATGAATTAGAAGTTTAATGACATAATTAAACTACAAATAAAAATATAAAATTCAAAAATATTAAAATTTATCTAAATCTGTATTGTGAACTTGCAGAAAGACATAATAATCATGGAAACTATATTTTTGGTTTACTTGATTTTAGGAACATTATTGTATTATAAATATATATATATATATATATATTTAATACACGTATAAGACATAGAAATTAACAAATAATTTTTGTAATTATATAGTAAATTTAGATAGAGACGTATAATATTGCAAAACTATTATTATAGCTGGAAGTTTATTTATAAATTTGGAAAACTCTAAATCTTTAATTATTTTTAATACAAATCTTAATAATAAACTATAAACTAAAATATCCTTCATACTAATCTTGAAGTCATTTGCAATTTCCGAGTATACTATAACTATTTATACTTTTAAAATACTTTGTAATTGTGTACTGAATTAAATTTACTCAATCAATTAAATTTGTTTTTTAAAATATAATAATTTATAATAGATTTATTATTATATTTTTATAATATAATTTTATATTTATGTAAACTAATTTAAAAATTAATTGTGCCTACAAAAGAAATACCTATTGATAATAAAATATAACAATTGATTTATAAAATAATACAAATATTTATATATTACAATAATTATTATTATTGATCTAATTAGTAAATTATTATTTAGATGAAATAATGTCGCTTCCAAACTTCAGTAAATAGAAGATTTTAAAAGAATTAAAAAAAATTTTTTATATAAAATATTTTAATTTTATTTAATATATAATTATATAAGTACCTTAATTTAGTTAACTAGTAAGGTAAATTTAAAATTATGAATTTTATGAAATTATAATAGACAATTTTAAATTTAATTCATAATTAAAAACAGTTCGAAAAAATTCGTACATATTAAGAAGTAGATAGTTTTAAAATAGGAATACGTACGTAAAATAGGTAATACGAAATTTTTTGGGGGTATTTCTATAGCTATTATATATATTTGGTAAAATTTTGGAACCGTTATGTTCATTTTTCTACATAATATTGGACTTTGAATATCTCGTAAAATTCTCGTTTTTACGTATATAATGTTTGATAAAATTAGCAATATTTGGTATTAAGATCTGAAAATTTTACTGAAGTATATGTATATATTAATTAACATTAATTCAAAATATTAGAAAAATCCCTAGTCTCAATTTTTTTTTATAGCTGTTTAAAATTGATATTTTTAGTTTAAACGAAAATATTATGAAAAAAATGACGAAAAAATGGCATTCACAAAAACGTAGCTCTATCTCTATGGGAGACGCCTGTCATGTAATCAGCGAAATATTCACAAACGCTATCTCGGTGTTGAGCACTGTAGCCAGGCATCGACAGCGGATGGGTGACCGCCGTTATTTTTTATTTTTTTTTTTTTTGCGTTTTTTTTTTTTCTATGTCTGAATCATCATATTAAAATATTAGAAAAATCCATAGTCACATTTTAGATTCTGAGCGAAGCGAAGAATGTATTGGTTTTACAATGATGTGTGTCTTTTTTTTTTTTTTTTTTGTTTTTTTTTTTTTAAGTATGAAGACACTTTTACTACCCGAAATAATGCTCAGATTATCACGAATAGCATATGTTTCCGGTAGAAAAGTGGATGTAGTTGGTACTTTATTTAGGTCATTTTTCGATTTTCTCAAAATTGACTCTATGCGGTAGAAAAAACGACCAAAAAATGACGAAAAAACGGCATTTTTCAAATTTCGACGAATTCGATTTCAATATTTCACGATAACTCGGGCAATTTTGAAGTTAGAGACTTAAAATTTTTTTTGGGAGTTTATATAGGTACTATGTATATGTGATAAAATTTTGGAACCGTTACGTTCTTTTTTCTACAAAATATAGGACTAAAAGTAAAATTCTCGTTTTTTTGTATATAATGTTTGATAAAATTAGCAATATTTGGTATTAAGGTCTGAAAATTTTACTGAAGTATATTTATATATTAATTAACAATAATTCAAAATATTAAAAAAATCCGTTGTCTCAATTTTTTTTTATAGCTGTTTAAATTTGATATTTTTAGTTTAAACGAAAATATTATGAAAAAAATGACGAAAAATTGGCATTCACAAAAACGTGGCTCTATGGGAGACGCGTGTGGTGTAGTCGGCGAAATATTCTCGAACGCTATCTCGGTGTTGAGCTCCGTCGCCAGGCATCGACAGCGGATGGGTGACCGCCGTTTTTTTTTGCGTTTTTTTTTTTCGTTTTTTTTTCTTACTATGTCTGAATCATCATATTAAAATATTAAAAAAATCCATGGTAACCTTTTTTTTTTTATAGCTGTTTAAAATTAATATTTATATTTTTTTGTTTTTATGACTGAAGACACTTCTACTACACGAAATAATGGTCCGATTTTCATAAATAGCATATGTTTCCGGTAGGAAAGTGGATGTTCTTGGTACTTTATTTAGGTCATTTTTCGAATTTTTCAAAATTGATCCTGTACGTTAGAAAAAACGATGAAAAAATGACGAAAAAACGGCAATCTATTAATCAATACCTACATTATCTGACTGATCTTCGCTCAGAATCGTTTTTTCGAATGCAATGGTTTAACATTGCATTTAAATTATAATTATAATTAAATACTATGATATGCACACCTATATCCCTGCGGCAGGAGTATCTTTTAACGCGATTTTAAGATCGCCTTTTTTTTAAATTTTATTTACCAATACTAATATTATATGAGGATAAAAAAATATAGTTGGTAAACTACTATAGTATTTACTTTTTATATAAAGAATTATTTTCTTATCCTAGGTAATATTACGACTCTACACGAAATAGTATTATATTTCTTATCTAACACGAGTAAGTATAATTATTTATATAATATAGACAATAATAATATATAATTCTTTTGATTATTTGTGAATTCATATTATTGGATTTTAATATACCACTATACCAGATACTAATAATATATAAAACAGTATAACTGAGTTGAAAATTACTAGGTAAAACTCACATTTTCACAAACAAATCACATTTTATCAGATATCGATGATGCATTGTGTCCACTGTCCATTAATACTTTTTATATCGTAATACCAGTATTTAGAGCACTGCATTTTTTAAATTAGTAATATTCGATTTTATGCAGTTGTAGATGCAATAAAAAATTTGAAAGCACAGGCTTTCCCGTCTTATGCTCCTCAACTAAACAATTTAATTTTTCTTATAACGAGTAACTACTGGAAAATATATAAATTACAATGAATGTCAAATATTCACCGATTACACGAATCGTGTTGCACTATAAGTTAACATAATATATAACTGAATTTTTCTCAGAAAACTAAATAAAATTAAGTACATTATGAACAACCATTAATAAGTTTCACACAAATATGGTCAATAATGATTGGCCGTTGAAAATAATTTTATTTTCTTACATCTTGTTATTAAAGTAATAAAAATAAAAAAAATATATCGCATACATCCGTATATAAAATTAAATACTCATACAAATTGAGAGTGCTCTAAAAAGTATTTAACCAAGTATAATGTTCTATTACGAGTTATGAGTATAATATTTTTTTCAGGATAAAAACTTGACAATGTCGCATGAAAAATCGTCCGCAATCGTACTATTTTTGAGTACTAAAACGATTTCTATTGTATAAAAATTGCACTGTCCGCAAATGTGTTACGAAAAAAGTACTTATAACGTTCGAAATTAGTTTTCGCACCCATGAAGAAAGTGTTTTAATATATAAATCCCAAAAATACTTTTCCCTTAAAATGTAAAATTATTCAAGAAATATAAAATATAAGAACTACATATTAAAATACTTGCATCCTAAATTATATAAATTAGAAATAATATATAGTTTATTATCTTATATTTTTCTTTAGTAAGTACATCTATTCCTTATAGTGAGTACCTATATTTATTGAATCATAACTATTTTGTTACATAATTATTTTATAATTTAGACATTTATGTAAATTGAAAAACAACTAAAAAATATAATAATAAATATTCCTTCTATATTTCATAAATATAGACATATACACAATATACGTATATATTACGGGAAATTATTATTATCAGATAATATTCGTACTGATTATATTTTTTACATTTATCAGTCTCTGCGTTCAATATAAATAATTTATCAAAAATGAGTGATCTACATACCCAAATCTGACAGTACATCGTTCAGAATCATTTTTCGAATGTAATGATTTATTATTGGCTATTGCATTTGAATGTTAATCAAGATTCAACAAATTTACATCAGTATCTTTTCTCTTACATTTTATACTTTAAGCAGCTATAAAAAAATCGAATATATAATAATTCACAATTAATCAATACTGAGTTTAGAGAAATGTATTTAAAAAAATTTTTGTTAATTTTATTTAAGATTATGGTAAAATTTTGAATATAATAAGAAGAATCATTATGAATACTATAAATTTTACCGAAATTTCAACTTAAACTAAACATTCATAAAAAGATTGAGACTTAAGATATAATATTTTCGAACAACGTTAAAATATATATCAGAACACTTCAATAAAATTTTGAAAAATTTTTCAATTTTTTTGGCTTTTTATAAATTTTCATTATAAAAGTATTGAGAAATGAAAATAATAAGAATACTTGTATGGATTCTAAGATTTTCGATTAAACTAAAAATATCAATTTTAAACAGCTATAAAATAAAATTAACAATTGAGACTTTTGTTATATTTCAGTATCTTGTTAAGAAATAGATGAATTTACTTATAAGTAACATTCTCAGACCTTAACCCAAAATTACCAATTAAATCAAATATTATGTACCTACATAAAAACAATAATTTTACACAATATTCAAACTTCTATATTTTGTAGAATTTGACGTGATGGTTCCAAAATTGTATCACATATATAGTACTTAATACTATAACTATAATATATAGTACTATTATACTATAATATAGTACTTATATGACCACCTAAAAAATGTTGAAGTGTCTAAGTTAAAAATTGCTAAAGTTATCATGAAATATTGAAATTGAATTTGTCGAAATTTTAGTTATCGTGAAAAATGCTATTATCATATTTTAGATTCTGAGGGAAGCGAAGAATGTATTGATTTTACAATGATGTGTGATTTTTTTTTTTATTCTGTAAACATTTTTACTACCCGAAATAATGCTCCGATTATCACGAATAGCATATGTTTCCGGTAGGCAAGTGGATCTAGTTGGTACTTTAATTAGGTCATTTTTCGAATTTCTCAAAATTGACCCTAAACGGTAGAAAACGACAATAAAATGAAAAAACGGCATTTTTCACGAAAAATGAAATTTCGATGAATTTGATTTCAATATTTCACAATAACTCACGCAATTTTAAAGATAAAGACTTGAAAATTTGTTTGTGTGTTTACATAGCTACTATATATATATGTGTGGTAAAATTTTGGAACCGTTTGGTTAATTTTTCTATAAAGTATAGGACTTTGAATATTTCGTAAAATTCTCATTTTTACGTATATAATATTTGATAAAATTGGCAATTTTTGGTATTAAGGTATGAAAATTTTACTGAAGTATACTTACATATTACTTAACATCATACTAAAATATCAAAAAAATACCAATTCTCAATGTCTCAATTTTTTTTTATAGCTGTTTTAAATTGATATTTTTAGAAAAACGAAAAATCTTAGAATCCATACGTATAAATAAATATATTGAAAACACTTTTACTACCCGAAATAACCCTTAGATTTTCACGAAGAGCTAGTTTTAGATGTAAAATTAGATGTAGATGGTACTTTATTAAGGTTATTTTTTGAATTTCTCAAAATTGACTATAAGCGGTAGAAAAAACCACGAAAACAAATTTGAAAGCAATGATAAATTTGTCATTCAAAAAAAAATTTTGAGCGAAGTTTATCAGATAACATTATGTCATATAATTTTATATAATATATATTTATTTAATATATTATTCTGTTATCTCTGTTCGTTCATTGGATAATAATGCAAACAAGGTCTAAATACATGTTGATACATTGAGATTTTCCTAATACTTTTGAAATATGTTAAGATATAATATTATATCAGTATGCTTCAATACAATTTTCCCAATTTTTAGGTTTTTATTGTAAAAGTATTGAGAAATAGGAAGAATAATTGTATGGATTCTACGACTTTCGTTTAAACTGAAATATTAACTTTAAACAGCTATAAAAAAAACTTGGGAATTGGGATTTTTCTAATATTTGATACGTTTAATCATATTTAAGTATACTTCAGTAAACTTTTCAGACCCTAATTCCCAAAATCGCCAATTTTTTCAAACATTATATACATAAAAAAGAGAATTTTACGAAATATTAAACGTTCTATATTTTGTAGAAAAATTAACGTAACAGTTCCAAAATATTATCACATATATAATATAATATATATACATTTATATAGTGCCTATGTGAATACACAAAAAAAATTTTTGCTCTGTACCTAGTAAAAGTATCTTCAGATATAATAAAAACAAAAAATAGAAAAAAGACGCACATTGTAAAATCAATATATTCTTCGCTTCGCTCAGGAACTAAAATACTAAAATACAATTTTTGTTTTAAAAAAATATTTTTTTTCAGTTTCATATGTAAGAAAATATAGAAGTCATGTGGCATTAACATCTAAATTAAAACCTGGTAAATAATGTTTAAATCATATAATTTGAATTTGTTTAATATAGGTACTTGAATTAGTTGAATTACATTGTATTCTGAATAATGAAAAAAAAAAACGGTAAATGTAAGTTGCGGCCCGTGTTTATATCATGTATACGTTAATTACATTTATTACAATTAACAATTACAATTATTTTACAGAAAATCCGTAAAACAAACATTTATAATGTTTTTATAGTACATGTTTGATATTGCCCGCTTGTATGTCGTATAAAATTTATCGACCTGAAGAAATTTCCAAAGGTCTCGCGAATTGAGGTTTCAGGTCACACGAAACCGGATGCCATACGATTGAGCACGATACGTTTTTTTACCTGCTTTTTGACCTTACGAGAGCACGTTCAATATTTAAAAATATTTTTAAATATTGAAAACGTTGCCAAACTTCTTTCATTTCGAAAAGATATACTCGTATAGTACAAATTTTGTCTAGATATTTTAACACTATATGTTATGTTATATACATATTATAAACAATATATAACCAAGTTAAATTAATTTCCAATAAATCGTTCTTTTCAAGTGGAAGGGACGCTCGCTACGCCTGCCGGCTTCGCTAACTTCCTCAAGCGCCGCTTTGCGGCACTTTTCGTGGAGATGGGGCTACGCCCCAAGGGACTAATGCATACCTACCTAATACCTACCCATTGAACGAATACTGGTGCGGATAGACAGTGATTTCGTATGACCTAAAACCTCGCTTCGCGAAACCTTTGTATTTTTGAACTAACCAATGAAAATCTTAATAATTAATTTTTAATTTTATTATACTTAATTTTTTTTTTCTTACATAAACTACGACTTTATTTTTATTTTATTTATATTATTATTACGTGCAAAATAAATATGGCAACGCCGCACAAGGAATAGTGCTCAATCGTGTTGTTTTTCGGGTGCAGAAACTAGTCATTGTTAACAATAGTGTGTGCTCAATCATACACAAAAAAGGTCCAATCGTGCTCAATCGTATTCTAACCCACGAAACCACTGCTTATCCGCACCAGTATAAGGTTTTAGATGCAGGTATTAGGTAGGTATGCCGTAATCCCTTGTGGCGTAGCCCCATCATCACGAAAAGTGCCGCAAAGCGGCGCTTGAGGAAGTGAGCAAAACCGTGTAACGGGACAAACCCGTTAACAGTGAACGTCACGAGACGACGATCGACCACCAGAAGACGCGACGGCCTCAGCCAATTAGAGTGAGCGCTGACGTCGTCAAGATTGTATAAATATGGGCGGTAACAACGCACCAACATCCATTCTCACAACCACCGTCAAGGCAATAACAACAAGTTATACACTCTTGACCAGTGGTATCGGAATCCAGTACGAATATTACGACGTAGAAGAGAACAACGACGGCAGCAGTAATGACCCAAGCAGCAGTGAACGACGATTGCAGTTAACCAGGGACTGCCGTATCATCCGAGTCATCGCAAGACAATTGCCGAGTAGACACTCCAAACGCCGTTTTCACGACGACAGTACCGGCTAACCCTGCCACAGTGTTCTATTCGCAATCTATCCGAGCTAGCGACGATACGGAACCCGTGAACCTTTGTAGAGTGCAACCACGAGCACACCACTGTATCCTCGAAGGATAACGCCTTTCCATTCACTGCCACCTATTTGAGTGAGCCCTTACTCATACCACCTATTTGGGGGGTTACTCTAATTCCTCTATCCCCCGACCACACGAGCGTCGGTAATTCCTTGATCCGGGGGCCATAGGCTAGGATACTCTCCGGTATTTGTCGGAGAGTGATAGGGCAAGGGGACTCTAGGGTTTAAGTTGTACTTTTGACGACCCCCCGGATCATCCTCATCCGGGACCAATCATTGTAAATATTCTAAATATAAACTTTCATTGTAAATATAAATTTTTGACTCAATAAAGAAATGTGATAACAGAAATTAAACATGTTACAAATTATTCACAGACGCAACGAGCGCTCCGTATCAACCGGCAGGCGTAGCGAGCGTCCCTTACACTTGAAAAGAACTTTGCCATTTTTTTATTTTGTATTTTTAGTATATCAACTGCAATTGTTCAGTAATCACACTAATATATTAACATCATGTAAAATTACGTTTTTGAAAATATTGGTTGTAAATTGGTACTCGGGCCGCAATTTACATACACCCAAAAAAAACTTGGGCCGTAATTTACATCAAAAAGGTAGTTTGGACAAAACTTATAGTCACCCAATCGTCGTTAATATAAAAATAAGAAATAATGTTGGTCTACGATAAATATTTTTGAACATAAAATAAATATATAAAGAAAGTCATTAAATAAAAGTATACCTAATAGGCAAATATAGGTAACTTGATGAAACTTTATTAAATTATATATTTCAAGAGAAAAGAGTTAACTTTGTATAATTATGTGTCTTGTACGGGCAATAATATTTGATTCGAAAATCGAAATTATGTATATGATTGCTTGTAATTATCATATCTAATAAATATTTTACTAAAGTATTTTTTCAAATTAACCACATACTCGTATTTTAAAATTCTTCACATTTTATAATACCTACATTTATATATTTAAAATTACTATTTGAATAATGATACTAAATATATGTAGTTATACAATTTTGTTTTGACTAAAAGTTATATTTTTAAAGTTAAATTAATAACTAATAAAAGGTACTTGAAATTTTAATTTATTGAATTTTTAAGGATTTTTACAATATTATTGTGAATTTTTTAATATTAAAAAATAAATATTATAAATTCACAAAACTTTTAAAAACTAAAAGTACCAATTTTAATAATAAAAAATATAATTTACTTTTTTTACGATACTAAATTAACTTAATAATTGTGGTGTAAATTATATTATTATTAGGTACTTTTATTTTATTATTATTATTATTATTATTATTATTATTATTATTATTATTATTTTTATTATAGGTGCATTTGATATTTATCTATATAGTTTATCACAATCTCCTAGAAATTGTAATAAAATTAGGAAATTAGTTAGAAGTGGTGATCCAGTTGGAGATGATGCACCAGGTGGAAACGATGCTCCTTTTAGATTTAATGCTACAGTAGAAAATAATGCTCTAATAGGAAATGATGCTCCAATAGGAAATAATGCTCCAATCGATTATAATACTCAAGTTGACTATAGGGCTCTAGATCTATATAATACTTCAGATGTTTATGATGCTACAAATTATTTTGGTGCTCCAAGTGTTGATGGTATTCAAAGCAGATCTTTTGCTCCAAATGAACATAATACCCAAGTTAATAATCGATCACTTGGTGTAGATGATATTCAAAATGGACTTGTTGCTCCGGTTGAATATGATCCACTAGTTGGTAATGATGCATCAGTTGGAAATAATTCTTTAAGAAGGTATAATGAATCAGTTTGGTATAGTGATACACACGAATATCTCGCTCCAAGTGGATATGATATTCAAGGTGGATATGGTGCTCCTAATATATATGGTGCCATCAGTGGATATAATAATTCAGCTGGGTATGTTGCTACAGACAGACATTTTGCTCAGAGTGGAAATGATGGTCAAGGTGAACTTATTGGTCCAGAAGGATTTGGTGCTTTATTTGGAACTGGTGCTACAGATCATTATAATAATGAAGGTAGAGATATTCAAAGCAGATATGTTGCTCCAGGAGAATTTGGTGTTGTTCATGATAATAGTGCTTTAGGAGGATTTGGTGCTACTCTTGGTTATAGCAATCAAGTTGGAGGCGACGTACAAGGTGGATATAAATCTTCAATTGGAAATATCCCTCCTGATGCATATGAAGCTTTAGTTAGATCTGGTGCTGTAAGTGGATATAATACTCCACCTTATAATGATGCTGGTTCCAGTAGTAGAAATTATAATATTGAAAACAGTAGTAATTATAATTTTTCAAGAGACTTTGATTAGTATTTAAATTATTCTTATGTATTATTACTATGGAATTAAAAATATTTAATTTTTAATCAAAATATGACTGTAATTTCTATAATATTATTATATTGATAAATTAATAATAATAAACAATATTTTTAAAGATAGTTATAATTAATTACCTACCTATATTGTGTATCATTTAATGAGTTATATTATTAATATAGGAAATTTAAATATAAAAATTTAGTATATTATTTAATTAAATATTTTATTTTTTTATTTATGATTATATATAATGACGTTACGAATTTTGAATTTAATTTCTAAGTATAAAACAATAATCAAATAAGTACTTAAAACAATGAAATTAAATAGGTACTTTAAGCATTAATAATTATTTAATTTCCCACTTCTTTGTCTATAGTGACAAATTATAATATACTTAGTCCAATTAAAAGTACGAATTTCTTAACTAAAACTGTTCATAAATTTAAAAAAAAAATAAAATGTTGTAACTTTAGGTTATCGGTTGTCACGTTTTACGATAAATTTCATAATTTTAAGTATTCATATGCAGTTCTTAATATATTTTATTTGTCAATAAATGTAATTATTATACTGGTTATTGTTATACATATTGTACATTTTATTTATTTATTTCGTATGGCATGGATATCAAACACATATACCCTATTAATTTCTAACTGTAACAAATAATGGAATAAAATAAAATAAAACAAAATAAAACAGAACATATCGTTCTAGTTTTGTACACATAGTTGTTAGTATAAATGCAATGTTGTATGTGAAACACACACAAAATAAAATAATATAATAATTAATATAAATAAATTTATTTAAACTTTAAATATATTAAAAGAACACAAATATAAATCATAAACATACAACTCAAATAAAAGTCAAACGGGAGGATACTAAACACAAGACAACGGCTTCGTGTGTCTCCTCCGTCACTCCTGTTCTTTCTCAAAACCCTATATTTAAAGCATTTTAAAACTAGGACATCACAAGACTGTTGACATCACAAATTCTTAATTACTAAATTATTTATTTTTCTTAATAATAATGAATCTAGGTCAAATAAAACCCTTACATAGCATTAAGTAATATTCATAATAAACCACTTTACAAATTTTAAATTTCTAAATAACATTTATTTCTTTAATAATAATGAATCTAGCTCAAATAAAACTCTTACATAGCATTAAGTTACATTCATAATAAAATAATTAAAAATTGTTGATACTACTATACTAATACCAAAGTAAATAAAATAAATCAACATAGAATAAAATATTGTTATAATTTATAAATAATAATTTATTACAAGTCTATGTCAAGTTCTTTCGGCCATTTTATTGCCTCTTTGGTAACTTGGTGGATAACTAACGTCTCTTATTTTAAGGTTGAGGTTGAGGTTCAAATAACCTCTTAGGGCACGATTCCACAATGGGTTTCGTGGTTTGCTCCACTTCCCCACAATCACACGCTGCACTATCTTTGTAGTGCCGTTTGAATAATAAACATCCACATCTTCCCTCTCCTATCCTAATCCGATTAATTGTTGTCCATTGATTTCTTTGTAGTAGCCTCCCATATTTTGGCCGTGTATAGTAATAAGATCTTTATTTGTAACATATGATATTGCTCCCTCTTCATTTCATGATTTACTACTACAAAAAAGTGTGATAATTATGTTCTTTGCTGTTAAGCCAGGTGCTTTTCTGGATTTAAGTCCATTTATTGGTTTATATCTTAGCATTTGAAACAGTAATGATCTTTTGTAGTTTAAGCAAGAAGTTAAAGAGTTGACAAGAGCTTCTTTCCTCCGAATGTGGGGTATGCTATATTTGTCAACACTGAAAGCCACAGTGTTTGGATTGTCTTTACCGCGCCGCTAATAATCCTCATTGCTTTGTTGAGTTTAGAGCTATCCAAGCCTCGTATGAACTATTGATCCACACAGGGGCTCCATATTCAGCTCTGTTATAAACAATATCCATTGTAGCTCTCCTGAGCGTTGTTGGATTAATACCCCATCCTGTATCTGTAAGCCTTTCACGAGATTTCACCCTCTTAGCACTATTTTCTATGTGTTTCTTAAAATATAATGTTTGGTCCAATGTTATAACTAAGTATTTTGGAGTTTTATTGCACATGATCAAATTTCATGTCTGGAATTTTATAAGCTTGTTTATTATTTAAAATCCACATACTTCCCTTTTTTGGGGGGTTTGATTTGACTCTCCATCGTTGGAAATATGTGTTAAAAGTTATTAAGTCTTTGTCTTCTTTTTTTTTTAATTTTTTCATTATTTTCCTTTTCAAAAGTCTTATCCATATTTACCTTTGCAGTTTTACGATGCAATGTCATCTGGTTTGATATTTTTTATTTATGGTGTTGTTCTTGCACTTCTGTCTCCAAGTTTTTTCATACGCCCCAAACTTTGTGACTTGATCTTGTAAAGTCTAACCTTTCAACCGTTTCATGCTCTTTCTGTTTGTGGTTATTATTAAGTCTCTTAAGCCTTTTGTCTGCAATTTCATAATCTCTTGCCCTATCGTCTATACGCGTAGCATTATCGTCGTTAGCTGTTTCCCCATAATTTTGAAATTTAGATATTGATGAATAATTTATTAATGTAGTTATATACAAATAGGTGTCCGCTATTCGAATGTATTTTCATTGATTAATAATGAAAATGTCCCCCGTTCCCATAAAATCATCCGTTATTAGGAGGTGTCCGTTAAGGGAGGTTTCAATGTACTCATTAAATTTGAATATTAAACTTTCTAATGTCAACATTAAATTAATTATATATTTTTAAGCAGCATTAGCAATAAAATGTAACCTAACCACTCACAATCAAATAAATATTAAATTATTTTAACAATTCAGACCAGTTTTGACATAAATTTCCATCTAAGGATTGACTGACATTACCAATAATACCTGACGACATTGTGACCGTGTTCGTAGACATTTGAACATAATCACATATGGATTGTTCTTGTGGCTCGTTTATTGACTCATTATTTTTTTATCCAATATTATCCATTCGATCAATTTTTTTTTTTTACCCATGATGAATCAACACCACTAACATGGTACCATAGTATTTTATAGAATTAAATAAACATATTTTAAGTCAACTATTATATATTTCAAATAAACATCAAAAGACAATAAGACAACTTATTAGCAATACTGAAAAAAAATATTATAAATGATAACACAGTGTAACCATTACAATAACATTTTTTTGTCAAAATAGATTACATAATTTATATAATAATGTTATTATTATTAAAATAAATAGTATAAATATGGGTACTAAAAATACAATTTCCCCTTCTCCCACCCTTCAGAAGAAGAAAAAATCAGGCGACATGGTTACACTCAGAAAGGTATTTGAAACGCTGTGAAAAAAAAAAATTGGAAAAATATTAAATAGTGTCGTCATAAATAGGAACATAAAAAAACGAACTGAAGTTCCTGCCTCAGAGATGTAGGTGTGCAAATCACAGTATTTAATTTTAATTAGAATTTGAAACCATTGCATTCGAAAAAATGATTCAGAGCGAAGTTCAGTCATATAATGTAGGTATTGATATTGCCGTTTTTTCGTCATTTTTTCTGACGCATATGGTCAATTTTGGGAAATTCGAAAAATGACCTAAATAAAGTAACAAAAAAATCCACTTTTCTACCGTAAACATATGCTATTCGTGAAAATCGGACCATTATTTCGGGTAGTAAAAGTGTCTTCATATATAAAAACAAAAAAACAAAAAAACAAAAATATCAATTTTATACAGCTATAAAAAAAAATTGAGAATAGGAATTTTTCTAATATTTTGAATTAATGTTAAGTAATATATAAATATAGTTCACTAAAATTTTCAGATCTTAATGCCAAAAATTGCCAATTTTATCAAACATTATATACAAAAAATGAGAATTTTATAAAATATTCGAAGTCCTATATTTTGTGGAAAAATTAACCAATCGGTTCAAAAAGTTTGCCACATATATATATATATTATAGTAGCTATAATTCTGCCCAAAAAAATTTTCAAGTCTCTAATTTGAAAATTGTCCGAGTTATCCTGAAATATTGAAATCGAATTTATGGAAATTTCAGTTTACGTGACAAATGCCGTTTTTCGTCATTTTTTCGTCGTTTTTTCTACCGCTTAGTGTCAATTTTGAAAAATTTGAAAAATGACCTATATAAAGTACCAACTACATCCATTTTCCTACCGGAAACATATGCTATTCGTGATAATTGGAGTATTATTTCGGGTAGTAAAATTGTCTTCATACTAAAAAATATACAAAAATGCATATAAAAAAAAAAATCAGAACATTATTTCGGGTAGTAAAAGTGTTTTCAGAAATAAAAAAAAAACATACATCATTATAAAACCAATACATTCTTCGCTTCGCTCAGAATCTAAAATAATATTTAATATGATGGCTATAATTATTCACATATTTTACAGCCTGTGGGTGGATTGATCCCTTGATCCCCCCCGTACATACGCCACTGTCCCTGCGGCAGGAGTATCATCTCTTTTTTTTTTATTTTAGAAAATTTACAATCTGTATTACATAACTAAAATAGATGACTACCATACTATATACATAATTAAAATAGCACATGAAGCACAAGATGAGGGAAATCATCCAGCGATGGTACCCTCAAGTAATTTGTTTTTTGTTTTTAGATTCTGAGCGAAGCGAAGAATGTATTGGTTTTACAATGATGTGTGATTTTTTTTTTTTTTTTTTTTTTTTTTTATACTGAAGAGATTTTTACTACCCGAAATAATGCTCCGATTATCACGAATAGGGTATGTTTCCGGTAGCAAAGTGGATCTAGTTGGTACTTTATTTAGGTCATTTTTTGAATTTCTCAAAATTGACCCTAAGCGGTAGAAAAAACTTCGAAAAAATGACGAAAAAGCGGCATTTTTCACGAAAAATGAAATTTTGACAAATTCAATTTCTATATTTCACGATAACTCAGGCAATTTTTAAGATAGCGACCTGAAAATTTTTTTGGGTATTCACATAGCTATTATATATATGTGGTAAAATTTTGGAACCGTTATGTTAATTTTTCTACAAAATATAGGACTTTGAATATTTCGTAAAATTCACGTTTTTACGTATATAATGTTTGATAAAATTGTCAATTTTGGGTATTTTGGTCTGAAAATTTTACTCAAGTATACTTACATATTACTTAACATCATACTAAAATATTAGAAAAA
>JAIUCT010000023.1:5267575-5282198 GCA_021307375.1 Tetraneura akinire
AAGTATACTTACATATTACTTAACATCATACTAAAATATTAGAAAAATCCATTGTCACAATTTTTTTTTATAGCTGTTTTAAGTTGATATTTTTAGTAAAACGAAAATTTTAGAATCCATACATATAAATAAATATTCTGAAATCACTTTTACTACCCGAAATAACGCTTCGATTTTCACGAATAGCGAGTTTCAGATGTAAAAGTGGATGTAGATGGTACTTTATTTAGGTCATTTTTCGAATTTCTCAAAATTTACTATAAGCGGTAGAAAAAACTTCGAAAAAATGACGAAAAAACGGCATTTTTCACGAAAAATGAAATTTTGACGAATTCAATTTCTACATTTCACGATAACTCAGGCAATTTTTAAGATAGAGACCTGAAATTTTTTTTAAAGGTTCACATAGCTATTATATATATGTGGTAAAATTTTGGAACCGTTTTTTAAATTTTTCTACAAAATATTGAACATTGAATATTTCGTAAAATTCTCATTTTTACGTATATAATGTTTGATAAAATTGTCAATTTTTGGTATTAAGGTCTGAAAATTTTATTGAAGTATACTTACATATTAATTAACATCATACTAAAATATTAGAAAAATCCCTAATCTAAATTTTTTTTTATAGCTGTTTTAAGTTGATATTTTTAGTTCAAACGAAAATTATAATCTGACTGAACTTCGCTCAGAATCGTTTTTTCGAATGCAATGGTTTATCATTGCATTCAAATTCTAAGTAAAATTAAACGCTATGATCCGCACACCTGTATCCTGTGCGGCAGGAGTATCAGCTCATCTTTTTTTAATTTATTAATTTAATAAGTCACTGCAGTACGGCACCAATTTCTTTTTAGTCGGCGCGGTGGATCGTCAGGAAGAAATTGATATATCTTAAATTGGCTGCAATAGTGATGTAAAATTACCAAAATAATTTTTTTGGGGAATATTCTCTAAATAGAGAATTTTTGGTAATTTTATATTTTATCTGGTTTTATCGTTTTATTAATAGTGTATGTTGAACAATTTTTTTCTGAAATTATATTTTTGATTATTGGATCTCACAAATACGTCTATTCAGAGCATACTCGGTTAATAATTTATTTTATTACCGTTTAAACTTGATAATGTCAATACCTACATTTGTTACTTATTTGTCGATTTTTATTTTTGTGAATATTGATTTTGCATGCAGTCTAATTATTGCTTATACGTTGTAAAATGTACAAGAAAAAAAATATAAAATAAAAAAAAAAGTTGTCAGTTATCACTTATGTGCATATAGTGATGTGAGCAGAGAATATTCTCATAGACATTATTACCGATAAGAATATTTTCGAAATTGTGAAATATTATAGTTAAGTTAACGTAAAGTACCGGAAATAAAATACAATTAATGCAATATTAGTTATCTTTATATAGAACACGACATTAGAAGAAATTACATTATAATTTTAATCAAAATTCAACACTATATTCTTGAATTCTGTATTATTTTGTCAGCATTATCAGCATTTATTTTTTTACACCATTATTCTTTCAACAGCTATATTAATAATTATAAAATAATAATAATATTGTGTATCTGTTAAGTGATATCATTAAATCAATATTTCATTATATTTATTTACATTATATTATTAATTATTTGTCATCGATTATTATAATATTATAGACAAATGTTAACTATTTTTAATTTTTATGTTTTATGTTTTTAGTTAAACTACATTTTATAATAAGATATAACTAAGTACTCAAAATGAATATTTCTTTAAGCAATCTAAAATTTACAAAATTAATTTTAATATTACATCTTATAATCAATATAGTTTCTGGAGGTAATACATACTTATATTATATTATTCATTAACATTTATTACGCTTATTCGTTATTTCAAAATATTTTAAATTTAAATTTTTTTTTTTAGTTGATAATTCTAAATTATATAGTATTCACTCAATTGAGAATTAGTTTCGATTTATTACTAACCATTACTTGAAGGTAATATAGGTACGTAAAATTGCTCTGCTTACCAAAAATGCGTAATAATGTAATATGCTCTCCATAATTATTTGCATCTAAGTAGTACTTTATTTATAACATTTTTCCACATGGAAAAATATTATTAAATAACCGAGAAACAACAAAAATCTTGAAAATTATAATTTTGAGGAACACAATTTTTCTTATATTATTATAACTGAAGAAATATAGAAATATAGTATGAAGGATTTTAAAAATTACAGTGTGTATTTATGTAGGTATGTTGATGTTAACTATAAATATTATTTTCAAAAAATTTAATTATGTTTAATAATATTTCCAATTTTGGATTTTATGGTTTTAAATTTGAATAAAAGCATAGTTTTTTATTGCTAGTCAATATATTTATACACAATCTATTAATATTATTTCAAACGCAAATTATCTGAAAATAATAATTGGTGTGTCGATCAAAGTTCCTACAATTTAATTTTATATTATTATTAGTAATTAATTGGATCTCAAATACAACTAAAAATTTTTCATAATTTTATCGTTTTTTATATCCTTAATATTACACATCCTACTTAATACATCTAAACTAGAGTTCTGTACCCCTGGTTTATATCGAATTTCATAATAATTTTATTCTTGTTTTATTCACCATTGTGCGAGTTTAGATAATGGATTTTTGAAATCAAATAACTATGGTCTATGTTCATTTAAAAATTGTTCAAATAATTTACTCTGAATACGATAGCTAAACATTCTAATTCGATTGTACTATAATTGCTTTCACTTTAATTAAATATTTGCGAGGCGTAAAATAATATTGGTAAGTCTTTACCTATTTCTCCTTATAATAATATTACTCCTAGTGTTATCAATTACCTATATTAAAACTATAAGGCAACGAATATTTGTAGTCTGGCATTACTGAGCCAGTAGGTGTCCAGACTCTAGAGTGTGTACGCCGTACGGTGAGCATTCGTACTGACAGTGTATCTATTTATTTTGTAAATTTTAAAAGAAGGCTTAATCTTCATAAATTGTGTGTTTGTGTTATTCCCAGAGGCGGATTTCTCAATAGGCAGAGTAGCATAGGCGCAATTAGGGTGAATATTTTGGGGGGGGGGGGGTGAATTAAATTTTAAGAAAACTTCTAATTCAATATCATTTATATCACAATATAAAAACAATATTTTTTTTTAATATCATGTATGTATTTTCACATATTTATATATATATATATATATATATACATATACATTATTAAATATATAATGAATAGTGAATACATATTACATTTTTATATTTAAATATTATCAGCGAGTAAAAATATACTTAATATTTAATAATGCCAAATTTAAAAACGTTCTTGACTCGATGCGAATGCTGTCAAAGTGTGAACGTGAAGTGTAAACACATAAGTACATAACACACAATACGCGACTTTTATTTTGTCAACCATAACCTATAATGTGTTTTATGTCTAATCATTATTCATTAATTACTTTCTGTATTTCTTTAAAATTGTTCTTGTAGGCTGTAATAATAATTGTTTTTGAACTTTGCAAGCCAAAGCTTTAATTTATAGACAAAGGAGCTGCTATACCACTGGACATTGAGCACTGAGCAGTATAACCAGTAAATAAGAATTATGGAAAAATTTTTGTAGAGTCTACAATGTATAGTGTAGAGGTAGACTGACAAGTGACAGTGTTTAGTACAATATTATAGTACTTAGTACCTACATCTGCGCAGGTTGTTTTTCACGGTAGTGCCAGTGCGGGTCATACGGTACAAACTAGATCTTTAATTTTTATCATGAACATAATATATTTATTATATTAATATTTACCTATTAATTATTTATTATTGAAAAAATGCAGATATATTAATCTAAATTCATATTATTAAATAGAAAAAAATGTTGGTACTCGTATTATGTTATAGAATTACATCACAAAAATATTTAATTATAAAATATTAGAATTAAATTGTCATATTTTGCAAACATTTTTGGGGGGGCTATGGCTGATTTTGAGGGGGCTTAACCCCTCAAGTCCCCCCAAATTGCGCCTATACAGAGTAGGCACCTGCCTAGGGCGGCAAAATTTTTAGTACTTTAATAACATTTATTAGAAATTTATAATAGTTTATTATAAAGTTATATTTGTTGTGGCACTACTTTTTAATATAATTATCGACTAATTATATGAAAATTAACACCACAATTAAAATTTAAAAAAAAACAGTATACGAGCACATTCACTTTCATAGTTTTATTATTCTATATATCGTGGGAGACAAATCACGAGCGACGTACTGTCGCATTACTTACTACAGCAAGACTAACTAATTTTACAAAAAATATAATATTACATTACTAATGGTCGTCGAATCGAATATTCTAGAAACCGATCGATACACTATCTATCGTAATTAATTAAATGTTGGATTTCCCAACGATACGTGCACCGACGATCCAGAATGTTCGATTCTAACAGCTCGGCCTTCCTGACCGTTGTTCGACTCGAACTACATCATTTAAAATTATAATACATTGATGATTTAAATAGGTACAGTTTTAAACAAAGTTACAAAATACAAAATTACAAAAGACATAATAAATTTAAAATACACAAAATACACAATAATTATTATAATTCCATGGCGTAAACAATACATATACAAATTTATTATTTTTATTTCCTTACACAATATAATTCTATTTTATTTTTATTATTATTTTTTTTTTTTTTTTCGTACGAGTGCAATGGGACTACTATACGGACTTTTGCTTGGTCGAATTACACCCTCTTTCAACAAATCATCCAATATTATTCGTAATTTCTCTTTATCATAAAATGATATACGTCGTGCTCGATAAGAAACAGGTTGACTATGTTTCAAAATAATTGTCATTTCCAAATTTGGATTCGCCTCATTCTGCGCAAATCTTTCTTTTAAAACATATTCGCAACGATACAATTCACACAATTTATTTTTAACCGACGACTCTAAACTTGGGTTAATATTCAACACCTCTTTTACATTCTCATATTCATGATCATAACTTACGCATAAAATTTCATCTAAACTATTACTTTCATCATTCGTACTTACACTTCCTTTCAAATCCAGTTGTATCATGCCATTTTTCAAATATAAATTAACTCCTGGTTTATTTATAAAATCTCTACCCAAAATCGCACTCATAGTCATAGTATTCTCTGGCACTACGTAAAAACACATATTATAAATTTTATTATCGTTAACGGAAATATCAGTTTCGAACATTCCTAATAAATCTAATTTAGTACCATTAATACCTGAGAAAATACAATTTTTATCTAACGGTTTTATTACTTTTACATTATCGGGAATTAACTCACGTTTCACCAAACTGATTGGACTGCCGGTATCGACGATCGCAACAAACGTAACTCCACACCATGTGTCCGTGTCTACTGGAATATTGCATGAACTGGTTACTTCGTATGGCCCTGGGTGGTTGTGAGATGACTTGGGTCGATCTGACGTCACGTTCATTATTCTGGATTCATTTTCGAGCACTCCATTGATTTTCGGCATCTCCGCTGTCTTCGTCATCATTGTACGGTTCAATACTGGACACTTTGACCGTTGGTGTGTTGTAGATCCACATTGATAACATGCACCTTTCTCTATGCGTGGTTTCGGGCAAGCTGAAGCGATATGATATTTTGAACCACAATTGAAACACATTTTTGTCGGTGCACTTACGGACGTCGTATTTGAATTCGTATTTTGACGTGTCTCTGGTCGAAACAATGACGTAGTTTTTACAGGTTCTTTTGACGTACTCGTAATTAACGGGCGTATACGCGCGGCACGTGACATGTCCAGACGTTCAAAGTTGACGATGTCATTTAATAATTCGTCGACGTCGGCGTGATCTCGACTCAATAAATGTACACTCAAGTCTTTAGAAAAAAGCCCTTCCAATATTTGATTTTTCGTTTCTTGTAATCCTAAATCGAGTACCGAACAAAGATGTACTTTCTCGTGAAAATATTCTAACACGTTTTCACCCTTACGTTGGACGCGGCGAGACATTTCCTTCCAGCGGTCTCCAACCAAAACTTCACCTACGAAAGTTCGTTTAAATTGTGTTTCGAAATCAACCCAACTCGTAATTTCACGTGATAAAAACCAATGTCCAGCTGGACCTTCAAGATTATTGCGAACTGACTGTAACTTAAAATTATCTGGCCATCGATTTATGTCGGCTACGCGATTTACTGTTTTCAACCAATCAAGAGCTTGACAACGAGTATTAAGTCCGTTAAACATAGGAATCGATTTGTGAAAATCGGGCGCAAACATTATTTCACTTACCGGTTTTGATTGCTGAACATTCAATAATTCCATTAACATCCTATTCTGCGACATTAACGTCTCTATCATTTGTTTCGTAGTCGATTCGGTCTCGTTTTTTTCTTTCTCGTTCGAAGTATTATCTGTTATTACTTGGTCTTGCACTTGCACTGTCGATTCGTCTAATTCTGTTAGACTCGTGTTAACAGTTTCTACGTCGTCAGACTTATTTTGATTTCTATTTGCTTTCGTTCGTTTCATTGTTTTAATTCGTATTCGTTCGTGTTCAATCGTACTTTTCAACTTTCAACATTCAACTTACAACTTTCAACTGACGGTCGCGGTAAACACGTGGATTTACGAACAACGCATTTACGTAAATCGTAACTTTCGTAACTTTGTGTAACCCCACACCTGAACTGTTGTGGCACTACTTTTTAATATAATTATCGACTAATTATATGAAAATTAACACCACAATTAAAATTAAAAAAAAAACAGTATACGAGCACATTCACTTTCATAGTTTTATTATTCTATATATCATGGGAGACAAATCACGAGCGACGTACTGTCGCATTACTTACTACAGCAAGACTTAGAGATGGGTCGTTCGCGAACGATTCGTTCAAAACGAACGAATCATTTCAGTGAACGAATTGATTCAGATTCTAAAAGAAAGAACGATTCGTTCGTTAGTTCATGTCGTTCTATCGTTCGGACTCGTTCCAAACTTCATGTGAATCAAATGAATCAAATGAATTGATTGAATCTTTCGATTTTATTACTCTCGAACCAATTATTTACTATCATAGTTGTGACTTGCGAATCAATGAGTTGATTCGTTCACTACAACAACTACCCATGACTAGGCCAATTATATGGCCTACGCGTTACGCATTTACACTATACAAGTTATACAAAATAGTAATTAGTACCTACTTATTATCACAGATTATATTATTTTTACGTGCATTTCTTTGATGTGAATTTATTATTTAATACATATTTCTAAATTATATATTATTATTTATTGTGTAATACGTATATAAACTTGTAAGAAAATACAATATATTTATTAACAGTAAAATATTTATTTTATTGTACAAGTATTATATAAATGCAATAATAATATATTTGTTGGTGGTGTATATACATAGGCGATAGGCCATAAGTGTGAGCACTTTTTTTTAGGGAAAAGTATCTTGATTTTTTAAAAGATCGATCTTTTTTTCGATTCGAATTGATTCAAAAGAACGATCCACCATAGAGAATCGCCCATTACTAGTAAGAACTAAATCGGAGATTGAATTACAAATCATGTGAATCAATGAATCAGTGAACGAATCATTTGAACGAATCATTTTAGTGAGTCGAATCAAATGATTCGATTCACTTAACCGATTCATTTTTCCCATCCCTAGCAAGACTAACTAATTTTACAAAAAATATAATATTACATTACTAATGGTCGTCGAATCGAATATTCTAGAAACCGATCGATACACTATCTATCGTAATTAATTAAATGTTGGATTTCCCAACGATACGTGCACCGACGATCCAGAATGTTCGATTCTAACATATTAAACTTGGAAATTTATATTCAATATCAATTCCTATAATTTATATTTAGTTACAATATTATTTGTAAATTAATAATTATAGTTTACAAGTAATAAACTCATAAACTGATTTTGCCGAAAAGTTACAAAAAATATACCATAACGATCTCGAAGAATATTTTCAAAATGAATGTATTCATCTTCAAGCTCATATTAAAAATAAAGAAAACATGTCAATTCTCCAATTATGTAAATGGCTTAAATAAACTGGTTTATATGAAATGTATCCAAATATAAATATTGCTATTCGAATTTTTGTTTGTACACCAGCAGCAAACTGTTCAACAGAACGTTCTTTTTCATGTTTAAAGCGAATAAAAACTTACTTACAATCGCAAATAAAATAAGATAGATTAAACAGTTTGGTCATTTTAACAATTGAATCTAATTTTTTACAATTTTTATCATGATAAAAAAGATATAATAAAAGAATAGAATTTGCCATTCAAAAATCAAAAAAAAAAAATTTTAAAATAAAATATTTATTTAAATTGTACTTGGATTAAAGTTGTATTAACTACCTACTATTTAATATTTAAATATATATTAGTAAATTACATAATAATTCATATGTATTTATTAATTGTGTCTTATAATATAATAGTTTAAAAATAGGTTCCTAGTTTCTATATACACGTAATATATGTTTTTACATTTTACTAATTTCCTTAATGAGGGGCGGCAATGTTTAAGTGCCTATAGACGCAAAAATGCAAAATCTGCCTCTGGTTATTCCATATTATTTTTAAAATAAAAGAGTCAAGTACTCAAGTTATATCTAACACTAGCGTCTATTGTTAAAATAAAAGTTTTTGTAAAGTATGGATATTTGATAGTTTGTTCTGAAAATTAGATTTGATTTTAATTTATTGAACGATTTTTAACAATCTGTGCTCCAAACAAATATTATATCCATTTTTAATAAATTTGTGTAATAATAGTTTTATTATTCCGTTAAATGATTCTATAAATTTTCTATCATAAATTCATAACCCAATAATCCAAAAAATTATTTTATTCCCTTTATATTATCTGGAGTTGAAAATTCTAATACTGCTTTTATTTTTCTTACGAGTATATCTGGTATATTCCATTTTCAGTCGTTATAAATGTCCTAAATAAATATTAATAACATTCTTGTTTTAAAAATTCACATTTGTTCCATTAATTCCACTAATTTTTCCCATATACTATCATATCTTCTAAATATGCTAAACACTTTATTTTTATTAAACCACTCAATACATTATTCATCAGCCATTGAAAAGTGGAGGGTAAAGTTTCCATACCCTTGCCATACGTTAAAAATGCCAATGACCTCGATTGATCAGTAATTCTATAAGTTCATGTAAACCAAATCAGGTAACGGTATTTGATAAAATTCTGATGCTAAATCGATAACACTTAATAATTATTGACTTTGTCATAATCGATCTAAGATTTCAGTAATATTCGGTAAAACCGAGTTTCTTACTTTCATTAAATGTTCTGATATCTATTAAGTACTATTGACAATTTTTCTTTACCGTTGCATCCATTTTTTTCTTTTTAACTTATAATAATATTTCAAATAAGTATATCTTTCTCTTTCACTTTATGGATTTGTGAAGTTATTTCCTCGTATTGTGAATGTGGTCTTTAAGGTCTACGATTCATAGGTGATTTATTCTCTTTTAATTTTATTTCATGTTTTGTTGCATATTATATCAGGATAATCTGTCTCTATCTAAATGAAATATATGGGAATATTGTTCACTTAATTCAAACATATAAGTGTACTCGTATATGATAATATTGAACTTAAGGGCTTGAGAGTTTAATGGGATGTTTAAATATATGCCTTATATACAAGTACGTGATAATATTTTGAATTTTTATATTGATATTTACATTTGAGTACCTATTTATTATTTTTCATTTAACAATATACGGTATAGCTCAAGTTCATTAATAAAAAAATAGAGTAATTTATTGAAAGTTTATTAATCTCATTTAATTACCTATGATTATTTGATAATAAATTTATTTAATTTTCTTTTACTCTTTCATAAGATGTAGATACATGTAAAAGTATGTATAAAAGATTTTTGTGTTGACTAAACTGCAGAAATATTATTTATATAAAAAATAAAACACCCAATTTTTATAAAAAAAATTGTTTTTATTTTAAACAAATAAGTATTCCGGAGACTGATAAAATAATAAACTTTTTTTTTAAATTGGTTTTTCATTTTTTTATATAAATATATGATGTATATATAAAAAAAAAAAGATTTATGTTATAATATAATATTTCAAAATTTTGATAATGTTTTAATTAATTAAAATTATATGATAATATACTATATACTTACTGCAAGAATTACATACTATTTTGGCACCACATAATCATTGAATAATTTTAATTTGAAAACGTAATAAACAAAAAAAAAAAAAATTATTAAAATGTTATTTTGAAAAATATTAAAAATTGATAATAGTAATATTATTTAATTACTATATTAATTAATATTGTGTCCAATATTAATTTTGAGTATACATTTTTTCTAATGTCAAATAAACAATGTTATTGTTCGGAACTAGGTGGTTTCGTGAATTCACCAGCGATAATAATAATTATCGCAAATTTCTAGAAAGTTCGCCCACCCCGCAATCGTCCCTGCAAATTATTCGTCGGCAGTATAAATCGTCGGTTTTCCACTTCACTTCGTCTTGTGCGACTGACGCGGAATGTGCGCCGTTCCAGGCACTGGCATAAATCGGCCTTTGTCATTATAATATAATTTATTATATACGTACTATAACGCGTTGCGTTGTGGCCGTTTCGTTTTTTTTGCGATACACAATATTGCTGCACATTGGGCTCCGGCCATTTACATAATATGTAAACTCGTGCGCTTCGGCCTTTTTATAGGTACAACACGCGGTGTACGCGTGTGTTCGCGATATTATATTATAATATATACGCGTGTGATTCGCCCACCATAATTATATATGCGTTCATGTGACGTTGTGGCGAGCAAGTTTGACCCTTTCACGTGACGTTAACCTTTTTATTTTGTTTTATATATATTCAGTGGCGTATTTACGGGGGGGGGGGTCCAAGGGTACTGGACCCCCCCCAGACCTACCCACTGAAGCGATCCTTATTTTAGATTAAATTTTATTATTGGTTTTACAATGTGATTTTTTTTTCTACGTATACATAATATATTTTTATATTTAGTTTTTATTTATATTTATAAATAATAAAAAAATTATACATGTTTATAATATAATATAAATTATAAATATTCAATACTTCGTTGTTCGTTGGTACCTACCCATATTAATATTCTATTTCTATAATAATCTTCTGGCCACCTATGACCGTCGTTATCTTAACGTGCGATTTTACGTTGTATTATTTATGTCGCGATATTGGAAAAATGTAATGTAGTATTATTATTATTTTTCAGTAATCAGTATATTTATAATTTATTGATTATTATTATATAAGGGGGAAATACAAATACTGAATATTGTTCAATTGTCAAATAGTTTATCTATTAACACTTTTATACGATTATTACGTATTTATTCGTTATTACGAGTACGAGTGTACGACTGAGCAGTTAGCGTTTGCCGCCATCGAATATTATGAATTTTATTTATTTACAAGTTTTCTACAGTTTTATACTTTGATGAACATTTAAAAAGTGTTAGTTTTGGTGACAGTGTTATGTACTTAATTATTTAATAAATATAAATAATAACAATTTCTGTTTTTCGAACAATATATTACACTAAAATAATCTTATAATTATTATTAATTTAAGTGATTTTTCAATTTGAGCTTGAGGTATTTATAATTTAAATTTTATCCATTTTCCAAAAATTACATTTTAAAAGAAAAATATGGAAATCAATAACTCTGAAAATAAAAAAACAAAACAATCTTCTATGAAATCATTTATGATGACATCTTCATTTAATTCATTAAATAATCAATCTGTCGAAAGTCCAGTTGTATCTAACTTTTGTGATAATATTGTACCAATTAAACGTTGTTTATCACCTAATGTAGATGAACCAAATAAACGTTTTATTACTAGTACCATCACTTCCAAAGACCAAAATAAACCAATTAATATGTATGATATTGGCCATTATATAAACCGTTCGTTAAAACAACATGAAATTGAAGAAATATTAAAAAAAATTTGGAAACCCGATCAAAATTATAAATTTCCAATAACTAAACAAAATAAAAAAAAATTAAAATTTCAATATACATGGTTACATAGTTTTAATTGATTATCATATTCTGCAAAATTCGATGGGGTGTTTTGTAAATTTTGTGTTGCTTTTGCAAATAACGAAGCAGGAATAAATTCTCAAAAACTTGGAGCTTTAGTGAAAAAACCATTTTGCAATTGGAAACATGCTCTCGAAACTTTTAAAAATCATTCCACCTTACAATACCATTTAAAATGTTTATTAGATGTAGATAATTTCCAAAATTTGAAACAAAATCCTACATTAACAATTGAAAATAAATTAAATACTTGCCATGCAAAACAGGTAATGGAAAATCGAAGAAATATCATTCCAATCATAGAGACTATAATTTTATGTGGGCAGCAAAATATTGCAATCAGAGGTCATCGCGACTCTGGTAAATTTATTTTTGACGATTACGATTTAGATAAAATAGAAAATGATGGAAATTTTCGTAATCTCTTAAGGTATCGTTCATGTGGTGATTCTTCGTTAAAACTATTTCTTGAAAGTCCAAGTCGTATTAAATACACTAGTGCCACCAGTCAAAATTCTATAATTGATGCATGTAATTCTGTTTTACTTAATAAAATTGTTAGAAAAGTTAATGAAGCAAAATGCTTTACTGTTCTTGTGGATGAAACTGCTGACATTGCAGGTACTGAACAAGTATCTATTTGTGTACGCTATATAAATGACAAAAATTTTACATTACATGAGGATTTCCTTCAATTTGTACCAACCACTGATATGACAGGAAGAGGGATAGCTTCACTTATATTGGAAAGCTTAAAAGGGTTTGGTATTGATACACAATATCTTCGTGGTTCTAAGGATACGACGGTGCCGCTGCAATGTCGGGGAGATATAATGGTGTTCAACATCATATAAAACAAATACATCCATTAGCCCTTTATATACATTGCTCTGCTCATACACTCAATTTGGCTGTATCATCTTCGTGTGGAGTTCAAAGCATTAGAAATTGTTTAGGAACTGTCGGAAAGATTCGAGATTTTTTTATATATCCTAAACGTAAACATGTTCTTTCTCAATGTATAGAAAAATCAGAAAGTATGGTGTCGAAAAGAACATTAAAGAGAAATTGTGAAACACGTTGGATAGAGAGGTATCATTCAATTAATGATTTTTTGGAATTATTTGAAAGTGTTGTAGATGCTCTCGATGAAATTTCAGAATGGCTTGACACAGATTCTTCTAGCAAAGCTCAAACTTTAAAAATTGCAATTTTACAATCTGAATTTATTATAGCGTTATTAATTCTTTCTAAAGGTTTCGGATTTGGACTCCCTCTTTCTAAACAGTTTCAAAAAACAAATATCGACCTCAAGATGGCTATGAATTTGGCACAAGACACATTAGAAGAAATAGAATCTTTTAGAGAAAATGCTGATACTGAGTTTCATGATATTTTTCTTCAAGCGACACAAATTTATGAGAAATTTGAAATTCCATTAACATTACCAAGAGTATCAAAGTTTTAAAGAAATAGAAACAACGTACAGACTAACGACATTGAACAGTATTTTCGTATTACTATATTTATTCCATACATTGACTCCTTCATAAATCAATTAAAATCCAGATTTGTTGATCATAAAGTTATAATAAATGGCTTTCATTCACTTTTCGACATAAATGCAACAGAAAATGAATTTATGCAACTAATAGATATATATAAAGAAGATTTAAATTCACCTACGTCAATATTAATTGGAGAATTTAAATTATGGCAAAGAAAACTAAATAATTTAAGTAAAATTCCAAATAATGCTATTGACGCGCTAATTAATTGTAATATAGAAATATATCCAAGTATATTTAAATTACTAAAAATATTATCAACACTTAAAAGAACTTTTTCAACTATGAAAAGAATAAAAACATACTTACGGAATACTATATCTGAAGTAAAATAATATTAATTTTTATTTAGATTTAATGTTAACATTTTCATATTAAATTTTGTAGGTTTTTTTTTTTTTAGAAACGTCTTAATGGTTTAGCAATGTTGTCCATACATAGAAAGGAATTGTTGTCAGCAGAAGAAGTTTTAAATGAACTTGCTAATAAGAAAAGAAGATTAGACTTTGTTCTGTAAAATATATACTTTTTTTATATGTACTTCAATATTATTTATAATTTATATAATATTTTATTATGTTTACTCGTATATTTAGTTTCAATTAAGTGAATAAAGTTTTTAATACTGTAAATATATTTATTATTAAATATATACCTAGTGGCTAGTATCTAGTACCTACTAATAAAATTTTGGACCCCCCCCCCCCAGAATTTTTTTCAAAATACGCCACTGTATATATTATTATTATTATTATTATTATTATTATTATTATTATTATTATTA
>JAIUCT010000023.1:5282208-5305066 GCA_021307375.1 Tetraneura akinire
ATTATTATTATTATTATTATTATTATTATTATTATTATTATTATTATATGATATTATTGTATTGTTATGTACCACACCATATTTGTATTATTTAATAGAAATATATTCATAACTAAATATTGTCTATTAATCTATTATTATCTTAGATATTGGATAATAATGTAAGATAGGTGTATTACTGTATTATCTATTATCTAATGTTATTATGTACGGCCGTGTATTTATTAGAAGTATCATAAAAATAAAAATATTAGCATTTAGTGAGTACCATAGTAAGTTATACATGTTGATAAAATGTTTGTAAAATTGAAATTTGGATTTTGAGAGAAGCAACAAATCAACAATAGTGTTCTTTAATATATATGAAATTATCTACTTATACGGTATATAAAATTGTCCTATTACCACAAAATTGAATATGTATTTAGTTTTGTTTTTTGTCTAGTCATTATGTCATTTAGGCCATTGTTCAAATATACCAATAATATTCTAATTTGATTGGAATAATAAAAAGACATTGTTTTACTCCATTTAATTTAATTTTTTCAATTTCTAACATTTTATATTTTGTGAATTAATTGTAATTGTAGAGCGTCTACATGAAACTTGTGGTATGTATAATTTTTATTAACCTTATTAAAATTGTTACTTATATCAATACAAAAGTAATTATAAATAATAATATATAATATTATGTATCTACTTTTCGTTCGTCGTCCGTTTTAGCGAAGATGCTTTGTTCGGACGACGTACCTACTATTCTATACCTAACCTAACGTATAATGTTGGAAATAAGTCCGAATAACAAAATACAAATTAAACAGATTTATGTACTATTGCCAAAAGTATTTATATTATAATATTTACAATATTACAAATATTAAGTAGACGTCCTTATAGAAAAATAATATGATGTTACGGCATATGCCTTTTACTGTATAAATTAGTTAATATTATCATTTTTTATATAAACTATATACCACAGCCGTTGATATGTGAAAGTCAGTGTGGCAAAATAAATAACGGGCTACTTCTAGGGCCGTGTTAAGGGGGACAAAGGGGCAATTGCCCCAGGCGGCAAATTTTTAGGGGCGGCAATATTTTAAAAGTGAAAAATATTTGTATAGTTTAAAATTATTACTATTATTTAAGTAATGAAAAATATCCATAATAATAAATTTGTTGGAGTGGAAAATTCGATGGTGATGCTTTTTTCTTAATAATTGCAGTATGTACTAAAATAACTTCTAATAATATTTATTGTCCGTTGTATTAATAATGTCTAATATTATAATGTATCGTAGTGTGCGAGTATTATTATCTGGAACACAATCTTTATTATTATTTTTAAATATAAATTGTATACATTTTATAATTACGCCTATACGGGCACACAGGCACACAGCTATACATAGACATTGAGCACTAAATACACAATAGAATTTTTCGTATTTTCCAATAATATGTCCATATAATTTATAACTCTAACAATTATTATATCTATATTTTGTTTATTGAATTTCATAATTCATATCTACATCTTCAAATACGCAAATTTATTTATTCATTACCGCTTCAATCGTCAACTTGTCAAGTGTCAAGTGTGTATATTTGCGTATTTATTTTTTTTATATATAACATTATACTTATAAATTATAAAATGAGTGTAAAGCGTGTAAAGTTAAGTGGTGTAGAATTTCGAAAAAAAATTGATTGAAAAAAATGAAAAGAAACAAAAAATAATATTCTAGACAGCCAAAATACAAGATTTTTTAAAAAGGTAATAATTAATGTACTTGTATAGTCGTATATTACACAATATAAACTATTATGCATATAAAATATGATATATCTAATTATTAATTATGTAAAATATTTTATATAAAGCAATTTATATTTTAAATAAAAAGTTAAATTTAAAATTGATTCACTGCATACGTTTAAATGGTGGCATTTAAGTAGTTTCAATTAAAATAAGTTTTAAATTTTTTAAAACTATTCTATTTTAAACTTATTTAAGGTTAGGTTAAGGCCCTGATTATAATTTATACTCGTATATCAATGTCAGATATTCATATATTTTGTTAACCCTTTCAGTCCCAATGTGCATTGCAATGTACATACTTTTTAATATTATGTAATTAAATAATGATTTGAGTAAAATATTGTATTGTGGTTTGAATTTACTTGAAATTTTGTGTAGATTACGATAAAATTATCATAATTAGGATGAAATTAATCAATACCTAATAAAATAACTCATAATTTAAAAAAAAACTATGTATATCACTATCATCGTTTTATCATATGATTTTTATATAATAGTTAATATTAGGAATACGTTGAATTGTTGGGATTTTTTTTCTTGTTTCTAGACACTTTTATATTTTATCACAGATTTCGTGATTACAACCACTATATAATATACATAACAGGTCCCAACATGTGTGTACATTGTAATGTACATTGGGACTCACCGACTTGACGTGATATTTCGTGCCATACGAGATACGAATATGAATAACATCTCCACAATTTTCTTTTATCGTGTATTGTTATTAGTTTTCGTCTTATAATTTATAAAAATAATATATAAAACATTATTGTAAACATTTGTATAATAAATTATAAATTTACAATTTTAATAATTAGCATTTTTTTATTTTTTTCATTGTAAATATAAAGACCTACTTATCTCATTTTATATATTAAGTAATAATTTGAAGTATTTTTAATGAAGTTAAAAATAGCGTGGTTATTATTGTATGTGGTAGACAGTGGCGCAACCAGGATTTGTCCAAGGGGGGGGGTCCAACCATAGAAATTGTTAATTGCATAGAGCATTTCCTAGTTCCGCAAATGATAAATATTTAGAAAATATGATAAAAAATTCTAATCATGGAAAATAATATATTATTTACTGTTATAGTATCTATAAAAAATATTTATTTAAACCATACATTATACGGCCCATGGGGGGGGGTCCGGACCCTAAGTCCACCCCCTTGGTTGCGCCACTGGTGGTAGAGAATAAAGTAATAAAGGGGGCGGCATTTAAATATCTGCCCTCAGGCGAAAAATTCCTTAACACGACAAAACAAGCAGTCCACTTTGCCTTTATTCGATCCAAATGCAAATAACGAAAAGGTTGCCTCGAATAATTACCACCGGGAACGAAACCGAACATTATATTTTGATCCGGCAGCATCGATGGCACAAACAATAAGAATCAAATATGAATATTATAAGCTGACCGATTATTAACGTCGGGAAGTAGATCGATTAAAAATCGTCGAACCCACAGCGCCGAACAAGGAATCCACACAGCGCCGAACAAGGAATCCACACAGCGCCGAACAAGGAATCCACACAACGCCGAACATAAACAAGTGTACACACAGTGATCCGCGAACTAACGCTGTGTCCTACGTAAACACAACGAACGCGATACCACCATCGCGACGACTGAAATAATAAAATCTATAAAAATAGATGGAAATGTCAAATGTCTAACGTAAAGCGAAAATGCATACAGCGCGACTGAACGAATTCATTCGCGTCGCTCGCCTGCGTTTGATAATCAAATTAGTTTATTTTTAATCACGCAATACCACGATTTTAATTTAATTTAAATATTTAACGCCTTACATGGAACAACAAATTGAACTTCTTATATCCGAAGTTCAAGAAAAAAAAAAAGTATTTTGTGGAACAAATTTGATAGAAAATATGGGGACAGAATTATCGCTGACAATGAGTCGAATATAGTCCCAAAAAGAACAAGTATGGATAGTAACAGTAAGTATATTAATTGTATAAACTATTTATTTACAGACGAAAAAACATAATTAATAGTCTGCTTTAGCACAAAATTAAACATAATATGTATCGGTTAGGTGTCAGTAATTATTTGTATAATAATTAATAAGTATTATAATATTTATAATAATGATAATTGATAATGCTAATATTTATTATCTACTTATTGTATTAACTAATATTATGACAGATATATGTACAGTAACGTACGCACTAAATTTTATTATTCATAAAAAAATTGTCAAAATTGTTTCTTATCCTTCATCCGCTTTCGCCTTTTAAAATGACATTACTGCTCGCAACGACGGAAATTTGGCCGTTCGTGAATTTTTATCATTATATGAGCTTTTTTTCATTTAACGTGTCCGTTTTGAAATAATTAGGACAAATAACTATAACACAGTATAACATAAACATATTTGGCTAAAAATATGTATTTAAAAAATAACAAAACTTTTAAAATATAGTAAAAAAATTAAAACAAAAAATATAATCGTTTTTTGGTAATAATATTACTTTGGAAAAAAATAGTAAACTTCATATTAAATTTTCATCATATTTATCACTTATTTTTTTGGTTTGAGATCGCTTACGTTGAATCCATATCTTCATTTTGAGATGGCTGACATTTGTTGCACGTAATTAAAGTCAACGCATGTATTTTACATATGTTGTTACCACATTCTTTACATTCTAGTCGGGTTCTGTTATTATTCCTTGATCCGCAAATGTAGCATAATTAATACTACTCCTAATTGGTGTATCTAGCTCATCGTTAGAACCCTTTTGCTCTTTATACGGTTCCAAGAATACAATCAAATCTTTTGGCAATGTTTTTATTTTAGAACGTTCTTTCAAGTTTTTATTCATAAACTCTAATGACAATTCGTACAGGTATGGTCTTCTAGTATTATTTTGATGTGATAATTGTTAAATTGGAAAATTCTCAACGAATTGATTCCTGCCAAATCAAGTAGCCGGAAAAATATAGTCATAGGCCACCTTTGTGTTCTCCTCGATGTACTTATTCTTGAACACATCAGGTCAACCGTATCATTATTCGTACATTATACGCATCGCTCAGAATCTAAAAATGATGAAAAATGAAGGCAAATAGTCCTATACACAATTCACAGTAATTTTTACTAAATAAATCTGCGAAATTCTAGCAAGAAATAAATAAATATATACTTACATTATAAATTGGTTCTTGAAAAAATGTTACGTTCGGGCTCGTGAAGACGGCAAATTGGCCGTTGTACGCACACTACGGAGTTTTCGGCTATACTAAGCTGCTAGGACGGACTGGTTCGACTAGAGTGCCTTGATAGAGAGAGTGTGGCCATACGCTATCTCAATTCTGATTGGCTTAATGAATTATCCGCCATCAGTTTGCTAAACTATATTATGATAACAGTGTTTTTATATTGTCAAAACTCAATAGTCAATGTAAAAGTTAAATTTCAAATTGGATTTTTGAGAATTTTACAATTTTGTGAATAATTTAAAATGCCTGGGTGTGTTGCTATTGATTGTTCAAATTCTGCTGCAAAAGGATTTCTTATGAAACATTTTCCTAAGGACAAAGTTAGAAGAAAGTTGTGGTTAATAAAAATGAAAAGAGATAATTGGTCTCCTATCAATTATTCTTGTTTATGTGAAGTGAGTTTGCATTATTTTCTTATTATAATTAAATATAGAAAATTATATATTTAATATTAAATATTTTCAATATTTTTAAATATATTAAAATTTAATAAGTTAAATGTTATTATTTTATTCTCTTAGGTCCACTTCGGAGAAGATATGTGGGGGAAAAAAACGTGAAGATGGTAGTCGACGGTTGAAATGTGATGCTGTGCCAACTATATTTTCTTTCATAAAAGAGAAACCAAAAAGAAAACCACCTGCACAAAGGAAAGTAGTATCTGTTATAAATGATCCAGTCTCAGAGCTAGATGTACAATTACAAGTTTCAAATCAACCAACTCAAGATTATGATGTAAGTTTACTCAATCATTTGGAGTCTGATGAGACGCGATTGAAGTATGAAAATATGTTAAAAAAATTGTTGGAGTATGAAAAACTATACAAAATGGCAATTACTAATGCCAATATGTTTGAAAAAAAAATGAAGTATGTGACAAATAAGTTAAAAATAAATAAAGATACAAATAACATTCAAGTGTTGAATTCATGTTTTAGTATTGACCAGATTAATGCATTAAATAGAAATTCGACAAAATTCATGAAATGGTCAAATTCAACTGTTATGTAGGCATTAAAGCTAAAATTTAGTTGTGGCAATAATGGGTATGACAAATTACTTAAACAAAATATTCCTTTGCCATCTTTAAGAACTTTAAGACGAAGACTTCAGAATTTAAAGTTTTATACTGGCATTCTATATGAAGTTTTTAAATTTTTAGAAATAAAAATTGAAACATTCAAAGACGAACATCAAAAAGATTGTGTTTTAATAATGGACGAAATGTCTATTACCCCTTCCAATTTATTTGATGTATCGTTAAACAAAAATATAGGCAAAGTATCATTACCTGAACATGAGGGAACTGCAACAAGTGTTTTAGTATTTATGCTTGGTGGTATAAGCACTAGAAGGAAACAGATAGTAGCTTATTATTTTACTGGTAAATCAATTAATGGTAATGCTTACCATGACATTGTGATAGACTTAATTTCTAAAAGTGAATTTATAGGGTTAAACGTAGTGGCTCTTATTTTGGATATGGGCCCCAGTAACCAAAGTGTATGGAAAAAATGGAATATCCCCGCTGGACGGCAATGTAAAGTATCAAATTATATAGGTACCACACCCTATTAGTTGTACCAGAAAACTTTTTATTGTTCCAGAAGTACTTCATATTTTCAAAAATATTAAAAACATGTTTATGACAAACAAAATATTATATATTAATGATAATATGCAACAGCTTTATAATTTACCTACAAACAAAATTTTTTCAAGTCATATTGAAGATGTTATTCATTATCAGGAAAAATTAGATTTTATATTGGTTCCAAAATTGTCTCAGCACGACTTGATGCCAAACCATTTTCAAAAAATGAAGATGGTGAAATTCAAATAATGTTATTAATCATGGTTTAAATACTGCACTAAGGTTTTTATCAACAGAGTTAAATAAATCTGAATATACTACAACTGCTTGGTTTATTGATTTAGTTGACAAATGGTTTTCTTTAATGACTTCCAGACATCCAGTTTTAGCTATAAGTAAATTGCAACCGGATATATATGAAAAAACTATAAAATTTTTAAAAAACTTTATTAATATAATTACTAATCTAGAAGTTGGACATAAAAGAATTTGGAAGCCATCATAGACAGGTGTAATATTAGCCACATCTTCAATTTTAGATATTCAAAAATTGTATTTAGATGAAAATGGATACCATTTTCTTTTAACTTCAAGATTTACTCAGGATTGCCTCGAAAATCTTTTTAGTGTATTAAGATCAAAGAATATAGTGCCTAATGTGTTACAAGTTAAAAATAATTTAAAATTATTATCTGTCAACCAATACTTAAAGGATGTATCAAAAGGAATTTATGATGAAGATGATAGAAATTTGTTATCAGGATTCTTAGATACTTTGGATAACTCAAAATCAGTCAAAAATAAATTAGAAAATATTCAGTTACCACTAGATATCGATGAATCTGATATGAATTTATGTAATGGTGAGTTAAACTCATTGTATAATGTTTGTGGCTACTTAATACATAGCATTAAAAAAAAAAATCAATTTGCTGTAATAATTGTTTGAATTCAGTAGGCTCTAATAGTATTAATGCTAATTATGCAAAATTATCTAAACTTAAACGCTATAAAAACGGATGCTTATTTTTTTGCAATGAAATTACATTCAATTATTTTTTACATATGGAAACAATTTTCAGAAAATATTATAGCATTGTAAAAAATAAAAACAGTGATATTAAAAAGTTTTTTATTGACAAAATTAAAAAAAATTGATATCAGCCATATCCCGAATTGTCATAATTTTAAATCTAAAATAATATCTAGATTTATTATGTTTCGCTTAAAAATAGCAGGAAAAAAAATAGCAAGTTACTTAATAAGTATGGAAGCAAGTCAATGGCCTGTCACGCATGAGCTTAATTAATTATTTATTTGCATGTATTAAAGTATTTTTTTATTTGCAGATTGCTTATAATGTATTATATCTTATTATAAATAACTATTGCTTTTCTCTTATACAAATATACAATACTCAACTATGAACAATTTCTACTACTGATACTACAATGAATATGCTTAATTAATTATTTGCAATTCTATAGATTTTTAAAACAATTATTTATTTTATAGATTTACATTGATATTATAATTTTCAACAAGACACTGGAGGAGAAACTATAAGTCAAATTCATTTAGAAATAGTTTATATAAAAATGTTAACTCATTGACTTTAAAATTATTATTAATTAGTATTTATTGCATAAGTATTGAAATCTGAATCAGTTATTACTTATTTTATTTTTATATAAAAATACTGAATAGTTATATAAAATATTATGTAATATGAATATATAATACTAGTAGGTACTATAGTTTTAAATATGTTGCAAAATAAAAAAAAAAACAATATTTAATTTATTATAGTACCTACATTAATATAATATTGTACAGCAATTAGAATATTTATATTAAAATTTAAAACATATCATTATCAACAAATATTATTTGCAAACTAATGGCGGCCAAATCTCTTATCAGGCCGTATGGCCACACTCTCTCTATCAAGGCACTCTAGGTTCGACCAAATTCGATCGCGATCTAGTAGAGAGGTATGTAATTACTAATTAGGGAATACATGCCCATCCTACCGCAATCACCAAATTTTGGAGTAAAACATTCAAAAACATTTAGAATGACGGCCAATTTGCCGTCCACGCGAGCGGCTGAAGGTAGTAATTTCCGTACGCGAAGTATGATTATTAGTTCTACCACTATGACTTCAGTGCTATCATCTGATTATGAATGGTATCGTATATTAATATTAGTATCATTAGATTCTGTTGATGTTTTGTATTGACGTGTTTTTTTCGAAATCAATATTATAGTGTTATATAAACATAAAAATGGCCTTTACAACATGGTCTGCATTTTAGATTTAGAGCGAAGAGAAATATGTATTGGTTTTACACCTTTACATTATTGGTGTGTCTTTTTTTTTTATGTTTGAAGACCCTTTTATTGCCCGAAATAATGCTCCGATTTTCACGGATAGCAAATGTTTCCAGTTAGAAAGTGGATGTAGTTGGTACTTTATTTAGGTACAACCGTCTCATGTGTCGGTTTGAATATCGGTCCGACGTTCACGCGCGACGAAAACGCGTCTGTGTGGCACTCTATATAAGGTTACGTGAGATCCGTTCTTGTTAACAAACCGCGGCGTTTTAACCGCGCAGCGAAAACATTTCTGTGTGGCGCCGGCCTAATACCTAGGTACCTAATAGACCTGATACTGGTGTGGATAGGCAGTGGTTTCCTGTAATTTCAACTTCGCTTCGCGAGACCTTTGGATATTTATTCTATGATTAGTACCTATTATATGAGTATAAATAATCAAAATTTATTAAATAAAGTAGGAAAAATGTGCATAAAAATTTAAATATTTGAAAAAATGCAAAAAGCTTAGTAGTAGGTAGTCGATTATACAAGTTTCAAACTCGTCAATTCGAGGTCTTGAATGGAAACGTGATTCACTAACAGTGTTGTACAAAGATAACCCATAATTTATCTAGATAAGATAATAGATAATTGATTTTTAATTTATCTAGATAAGATAAATAGATAAAATTTAAAATATTTTTATAGATAAAAGATAAAAGATAACCAACTTTATCTAGATAAAAAAACAGATAATTAATATTAATATTGTATATCTGAGAATAGCAATAATATTTTAGTTGGACATTTTTTCTTTTTCCCATGTTAGAAGTTTTACATCAAGTATATTTTCTAATGAAGAAAAAACTGAAAAATGGGTATAAAGTATAAACCTTTATCGTGTAAACCATTTTTAGCTGTAAATTTCCCGCATTAAAATGCTTACCGTTGACGACAGATTTTATCGAGCCAACGTAGGCCCCCACATACATTATTGGAACAATAGAATCTGTTAATGTGTTATTAGTTTATTACTTATTAATATTATTTCAGATCGCGGTTTAAAATAATATTTTATGTCAACAATTTTTAAATCTTTGGTTTTATATTAATTATCTAGATAATTATTCTCAGATAGCCTATTTATTTATCTAGATAAGATAAAAAGATACTTAAAATAATTTTTATCTAGATGAGATAAAAAGATAACTATATTTTATCTAGATAAATTATCTAGATAATTTTATCTAGATAATGCACAACACTGTTCACTAAACCACTAAGCAATACACTCGTTGGCCAAATGTTAATAAAATAGATTATTTAATCTAAACGTGCATAGTATTTGCCTACCCATTAACAAAATTTTACTGCCGGAATCAATGAAAAGCGTCAATTTATTACTGGGTCTGAAACACGGTGCAGTATGTTAAAATGCGGCCGGGAAAGTTCGCGAATTTTCTACCTTTATCTTAATTAGACCGTGGTCGCCTAACCGGCGCCACGATGACAAAACCCGCGATAAACGTATTATCGAATATAATATAATATATATTATAATCGATAATAATTATTGTAGTTGTTCAAACAGGTATATCGTATATGTTATACAAATTGTTTGTATTTTAATAAAATGAATGTTTCAGGACATATTACTATTGATCCACAAATATGCTTGATTCATATGTTTCATATTGTCATAGGTTAGTAAATTTAGTAGTCACTTGTATTCTATAAATTATTATGTATGTTGTATATGTAGGTAATACATGTGATTACATCCTATTTATTTTTAAATAATACACAATTTTATTTGAATGTTTAGTTCAGGAATTGTATTGTGCTGTAAATTGTAAATATATTTTAATTGAATATAATAATTATTATGTTTTAAAATAAATTTATTCATTTATAAAAAATACCTATTCCTAATAATAATAATAAGTGGATCTCATTTAGCTTATAATTTTTTTTTATAATTAAAAATAAATTAAACTGAAATTATATTAATAGATATCGAATCTTACAAGAATTACTTGGCGTCAAATGTAACATTTGGTAAATTTTAAAAGAAAAATAATATAAGTAATATTATAGTTGTATAATAATTATAATTTATAAATATTAATTAGTTTGGAAGTACTTGCTTCGGCAGTACATATACTAAAATTGGAACGATACAGAGAATATGAGCATGGCCCCTGCGCAAGGATGACACACAAAATCGTGAAGCGTTCCAGATTTTTCCTTTTTCCTATACACCGTAGCTCTTACTAAATTTCTGGCAATTAAAATGGACCAGCCTTCCACCAGATTATGCCTCTTGCATAGAAAAATCGCTCCCACTAAACTCCCCCACCCTTGGTTTAAAGATTTAAATATTACCAGAAAACTTATTATTTGCTATACCCGTCTTCGAATAGGTCATAATTTTCTTCCTCGCCATTCCTTTAAACTTGCTTTAAATTCTTCTTCTTTTTGCACCCTTCATTATGAAGAAACAGTTTGTGATATTTACCATATTATTTTCTATTGCCCTTCTCTCTTTCATAACAGACTTCTTCTTTTTTCTTTTCTATCTTCCATAGGATATCATTTTCCTGATTCTAATATTCTCCTTAACTCTCTTATCATCTTTCTTATTGTTAAATTTATCCTATCAGCTGGTTTTTTAATTCAAGCTCTATTTATATAATTGTTTTACTGTTATTTATATAATTTATATATATGTGTATACCTATATATGTTTTTTTTCTATTATGTTTTTAATTTTGTAATTGCCGTGTTATAATGTTCTAGGACAAAAAAAAAAAAAAATATAGTTTAGAAATCACATAACTTTTATAATATTTGATCATAACGTATTGAATATGTTTTAATGAATTACCACGTATTCATAATGCAATTTTCGCCGACTTGCCTTTTTCTAACATAACAACATCAGTTTATTTATTTAACAACTTACAATTGAAATTATAGGACAAATTACTAAAAATGTTCTCCTTAACTAACAATTATATTGATGGCTTACGAGTTACTACCGCCGAACCAAATATTATTTACAATATAAATTACTTTGATTTAGACTATTAAAGAAAACTTTACTATTACAACTATGATTAATTAAGCAATATATTTTTAGTTAATGTTGAGGAAATGAACATTGACAATTCCACATATATAGTTGAAGAGGGTGAGTATAATGAGTTAAATTAAAATTACAATATAAATATTAAAATTTAATAATATTCTTGTTTCTCATGTCTTCAGTTATGCCTTATAAGTTATAAATTAGAAACACATTACACATTGCTGTAAAAGTTATTTTGTCATAGTAAATTCAACAAATATTTTAATATATAGGTACCTACCTAACTTATTGTTATAAACTATAACTAGGTACACTTGGTATTATTATATTCAAATAATTTAAAAATAAAAATATTCTAAAAATTTAATTACCTATCACTTTTTCGGATCCTGAACATAATAACTATAAACTGGACATAATTATTTATAATAAATAATGTTTAATTTTAAATACTTTTATATAATTATAAATATTTACATTTTTATACTTTTCAATTTTTTCAGAATCTTTTTTGAAACCTACACTATTTTGTAGAACATTGCGTAATTATTCATTATATATACACATATTATATATATATATAATATACCTAATATATAAAATATTAACCCATTAAGTATTTAAGTGTAGGAAATCAAAATATATTGAATAATCAGTTATTTTTAACTTATTTTAAGTGAGTTTGTATCATTTCATACTTAAGTTGTAACTCTTTCGTGATTTTCAGTCATGAAAAGTTACAACGAACCTCCGTTATACAGAAAATTCGCCACCATGAGCCGAGACACAAATTAGTGCCGGAGCTACATGGAATTTTATATATAAAAAAAAAAAAAAAAAAAAAAAAAAATGAAAATTAGTATGGGAAATGATTAAAGGAAATAAAATGAAAACAATACAAAAATTAATTTAATAAGAAAAAAAAAGTGATTTTATTAATATTTTTAATTTAAAATATGGAAAAAGCCCAAAGGCATAAAAAACCATATGAAAACAAAATTAAAATTAAAAATTAGGACATAAGTCTCTCTGTATTTGCTAGTCAAAGCATAAATATAACACAAATATATTACCCATATATTATATATTATATACTAATATACATTAATCATAATATTATCAGAAATATTACATCGCCAGTCACCTGTGTGGCTGGCGACTCCGTAAGTCTATGGCTTTGTCTAGCCCCGCCGTAGGGCAATAAGTGTTTTAGACCATGTTTATATATTTTGATTTTTGAACGACCGACTAAAAATAAAAATTGACACCTAGGTAATATCACAATTATTGTTATTTGCATCAAATATTACTAAATGTCATATGAATATATTATGTATTGTATTATACTATTATATTATATTATCGAGCGTCGTTTTACTACTAGACTCTCGGGACACTCGCATGTGTCCAGCGGGAGAGAGAGCTTTTCAAGCATGTCACGTAAATTTTTACAATGCAATTAAATTTACACACACACACATATATATAATATATAATTTGTGTAGATCCTTGATAACGACTATAGCTAGGCCGGTAAATAATAATAATAAGGTGCATTTCCCTGGCACCCCCACCTCTGAACTTCGTCACCAAACACAGGGATTTATATAATCGTAATAAATTTTTAGGTAATTAATTCAGGTTAATATTTTTCTTAATATTATAGTCTCGTATTTTGGTAAATATTTTAACTAAAAAGAGCTGATACTCCTGCCGCACAGGATACAGGTGTGCGGATCATAGCGTTTAATTTTACTTAGAATTTGAATGCAATGATAAACCATTGCATTCGAAAAAACGATTCTGAGCGAAGTTCAGTCAGATTATAATTTTCGTTTGAACTAAAAATATCAACTTAAAACAGCTATAAAAAAAAATTTAGATTAGGGATTTTTCTAATATTTTAGTATGATGTTAATTAATATGTAAGTATACTTCAATAAAATTTTCAGACCTTAATACCAAAAATTGACAATTTTATCAAACATTATATACGTAAAAACGAGAATTTTACGAAATATTCAATGTTCAATATTTTATAAAAAAATTTAAAAAACGGTTCCAAAATTTTACCACATATATATAATAGCTATGTGAACCTTCAAAAAAAATTTCAGGTCTCTATCTTAAAAATTGCCCGAGTTATCGTGAAATATAGAAATTGAATTCGTCAAAATTTCATTTTTCGTGAAAAATGCCGTTTTTTCGTCATTTTTTCGAAGTTTTTTCTACCGCTTATAGTCAATTTTGAGAAATTCGAAAAATGACCTAAATAAAGTACCATCTACATCCACTTTTACATTTGAAACTCGCTATTCGTGAAAATCGAAGCGTTATTTCGGGTAGTAAAAGTGTTTTCAGAATATTTATTTATACTCGTATGTATGGATTCTAAAATTTTCGTTTTACTAAAAATATCAACTTAAAACAGCTATAAAAAAAAATTGTGACAATGGATTTTTCTAATATTTTAGTATGATGTTAAGTAATATGTAAGTATACTTCAGTAAAATTTTCAGACTAAAATACCCAAAATTGACAATTTTATCACACATTATATACGTAAAAACGTGAATTTTACGAAATATTCAAAGTCCTATATTTTGGAGAAAAATTAATGTAACGGTTTCAAAATTGTACCACATATATATAGTAGCTATGTGAACCTCCAAAAAAAATTTCAGGTCTCTATCTTAAAAATTGCCTGAGTTATCGTGAAATATAGAAATCGAATTCGTCGAAATTTCATTTTTCGCGAAAAATGCAGTTTTTTCGTCATTTTTTCGCCGTTTTTTCTACCGCATAGCGTCAATTTTGAGAAATTCAAAAAATGACCTAAGTAAAGTACCAACTACGTCCACTTTGCTACCGGAAACATACCCTATTCGTGAAAATCGGAGCATTATTTCGGGTAGTATTTTTGTACACAGACATAAAAAAAAAAAAAAAAAAAACAAAAAATAATCACACATCATTGTAAAACCAATACATTCTTCGCTTCGCTCAGAATCTAAAATTAAAAATTACAAGCTATAGCTCCTTTCGTTATATTTTGAAATATTATATATTTATTTTATATGTTCAAACCTAAACATAATGAAGTAAAACCGACTGCCATTGAAATTAAAATACCGATCGCATTAATGATGTTCACTCTATTTGCTTTATTAGGAGTAGATATAATAATAATTTTAGTCACTAAATACCAATACTTGATTATTAATTATTCAATAAATAATCTAAAAAAATATTTACGTCATCCAAGGATTTTGTAAAATTATTATGATTATAAATAGATGTAATATTTAAATTAAAATAAGAAATTATTTTCCTTTTTTTTTTTTTTTGTGAATATATCAAAAAAAAAGTAAAACACAGAAAATCACAAAACAAGCTCATCACTTGGAAACAGAGATGGAACAAACGACGAAATTTTTATAACAAACAAGAACAATTATTGAAAGCCGTGTTTGATGACGAAATTCAGAGGTGGGGGTGCCGGGGAAATGCACCTCATTTACATAATACGCCATAATATAAATATATTTTCCGTCATGTTACAAAGTTTTTGAAATAATTAGTATATTTCAATTTGTTATATTATAATTCTTGTATGAAGGGAAATTTATTTTAATATTATTAGATATTAAGCCAAGCAGAAATGTAATAGGTATGAATTACATAATTATATACTTTCTGATACGTAATATTATTAAATTAATTACTGTGGATGGAATAATTATTATTATATAATAATATTATTATAGCAGTTATAAAACATCACATTAAAATAGAAACGCTTCTGAGCAAAACTCTTTACAAATTATTATTGAATAATACATGTCCATAAATATTATATATACTACGTGCCACGAAAGAGTGCGACTGCCACGCGCTTCGAAATGAATTAGCTCCAACGCCTGGAGGCTACATTTCCCCCACCATGAAGTGTTCGCTCTCTGTATACAGCTGCTGAACCGCACTGAATAACAAATGTGTAATAATAATAAACAACATTACACCAGTAACCGCTCTGTAAATTACAACAACGTTGTTCTGCAACGGTACGACGACGATCGACACATACCGACGGTAGGCATCCTTGACAGGAATCTGGTGGGAATGCGCGGAAATGAACATATATTGGTCACCGGCCCAGTCGCATTCTCTCACGGCACTTAGTATAGGTATCCATCTTAAGTAGAAAAATATTTTACATAACCAATCGGTCAGGTCAGCGTATGGTTATATTTTATAAATATATGCTATAACATAGCTCTACACGTGAATATACAACATACAACATACTTATATCTTTTATATTTTAAAATTATATTTAATTGCCTGTGGCATTTTTTTTATACCTATTATACAGTTCATTATATACCTATAAATTGATTATTTATTTATAATAAGACACCGTGTGAACCAGTACTCGTTATGAACAGTACCCAGACGAGTTGTCTCTACAATTTTCATCAAAATAAAATTATTGGAAGCACAAAAAATTATAATAATTATATATGATTATCAGAAAAATTATGTTATGATTCGATTTAAGAACATTTAATCTACACTAAAATATGTTTATATACTTTTAATTTTTTAATACATAAAAACTATGTAATACACTAATATAAAAAAATTACTTATTTTACTATATATTACTATATATAATACTCATATTACTATAGTATGTTATAATCATTAAACATATTTAAAATTTTTATGTTTCCGTATTTATAATCAATATTGTAATGTACCTTTTGTTTTTTAATTATTATCTAAAATTGTACATACAACAGAGAATTATAATTATATAATTGAAAATTATTTTTATAGTCAGGGAAAGTGATGGTAAATTAGTAGGTAATTATTTTTATAATTAGTAACTAAAAATACTATAAAAATATACCTAAGATATACTTATATTATTATCTTTTGATCATGATCATAGAAATCAACGGTCAAGAGTCATCAATATGATCAAGGATCATAATATTGTATTATAAGTTAGATTTGAATGCAATTATAAATCATTACTTTTGAAAATTACATTTGTGCAAGGGAAATAACATGGAAATAAGATATGTAATTTAATAATATTAATTATGTTATCTATGTTTAAATTTTAAAATTAAAGTTAATGTTCAAAAATTGTATTACCTGCATTGCTTATAAAATCAAGGCCTAATAAAATTTTTAAATTTCTAAGAGTATATTTCATTTAGCTAATTAATTTAATGAATTAATACAAGTTCATCAAATATAAAAATTAAACAAATTTTACAGTATTCAAAAAAATTTTTACTAGTTTATCCTATTATATAATGAAACTATTATAAATTTTCTTGACATATAAATTATCAAATATATAAAATTATCTTACGATACTACATCCCACTTGTGGTAAATGAACTATTATTTCTGCCCAAAAAATTTTCTTTATCCTTTTAAAAACACAAGAATCCTATTATATTTAAAATTATAAATTACTATATGAGTTATAAATTAATAATGAAATAAAACATATATAAAATTGTCATTTTATTGTACTTAAAATAGTAAATATTATGAGTTTTTATTTATAACGTTATACCTAATATAAATATAAAAATATAATATATTTCATTGATTACCCTAAAAGCCTAAAGAATCCAAATTTAAAAGGTTTCTAGAAAAAATTTAGTTCTGCCAATTTTTAAAAAAATTATAGAATACCTATGGAAGCAGCACGATTAGTTTTCTATTAAATGTTTAAACAGTTAAGCCCATGATTATTGAATAGTAAAATATATTTACATATACAATATATTATACATGACATTAAAATTGTCTAGTGGTGATAATAGCAGTGCGCACTTATTAAGTATATTTAATATTTCCCAGGAAATTTACATATTGATATAAAATATAATTAATAAGCTACATGGTGCGAGTTATCAAAAATATTCGTGAATACGTTGCTACAATGCTACGGCTAGCAAAACATACCTCTACAATAAGTAAAATTATTACAATATTATTATTAGATTCTACGTATTTTATTATTTTTTCGCCGTTTTTCAAAACATTTGATTACCTATACGAATGCCTATTATAATTAAATTTTGTATAACAATTTATGTTAAAAACTATGTTCTTTAACTCTCCTAAACAATTTACGTGCTTTTGCTATGTAACCATCATTAAAATAAATATATTTTTTGATTCCCTCTGATTCTTAAAATAAATTATTTTATTTATTATATTTTTCCCTAATTAGATAGTGAATTCATTGATCAGGCTATAGGTAAGTTTTTTATTATAAGTAAAATGATAATTATTTGAGCATTATATTAACAGATGAAAACCAAAATCAATGTATTTAACTATTAAAATTAAATCCATAAAACATTTTATTATTTTACCTGAAGTGATTGTTTGCCTCCACATGTTTAATTATATGAATGATATATTTTTATTATTAACCTAAATAGAAGAACATATTTTTTGTTAATTAACTATTTAATGAAATTTGACGATTTAATTTATTTGTTACTCAGAACTATTTTCAAAATTTAAATATACATACATAATATATATATATATATATACATATATATTTACGGGATCCTTCCATTTTCCTTATTTAATTATGTTCTATTCTTTCTATCTAATACCAATAATAATTTATTTCAAGTGCATTAAATATAATAATTGAATAACACTGTAGTCTGTATAATATAGGTATCCAAGTTAAATAATCATTTTCATTTTATAGACTATTACGATAATATACGTGCCTATATGTTAAATCTCGAAATTATCATTTCATTTAAAAAAAAGGTTAAGTTTTGATTTCATAGTCATCCTGTATATAAGTATATACCTAATATGATTTAAAAAGATTTTATAGATTTTTGATTTAGTTAATAAAATAATATTATAATATTACATAAGAATAAGAAATAAATAAATAATTCATAATAACAGAGTGAATTATACAGAAATATATAATAGGAATTAATTTAAACCTATCAAGGAAATTACTAAAATTATTTACTAATATTATAGTATAAATCTAATTATAAAATGTTACATTACTCTCACTACATATAAATTATACACGTAATAACTAATATATATTTTGATGTATTATCTTTAATTATTAATAATGAATTAGAGAAAAAAATTGAAATAAAATAAATATAAACCTGTATTCAATAATGACATACAATAAATAACCTTTATAATTTACAGATCGTTTTTTAGATTCTGAGCGTAGCAAAGTCTTTTTTTTTCTTTTTTTTATGTCTGAAGACACATTTAATACTCGAAATAATGCTGAGATTTTCAGAATTAGTATATGTTTATATGTTTCCAATTGCAAATTGGATGTAGTTTGTACTTTATTTAAGTCATTTTTCAAATTTCTCAAAATTGACCCCATGCGACAGAAAAACGACGGAAAAATGACATTTTTTCTTCGAAGAATTTCAATCATCATGATTATAATAGTAACCATAGTTATGATATAATTATTATTGAAACTAATAGCAATCAAAATAATAATATTATTGAAACTTATATCAACCATCTATAAACAACAATTTCCATCGTAAATCTTATTACACTTGTTACATCTCCCGGGGTTGGGACTATCACTTTTTCTTAATCGATCTTCTGCCCATAGGCCTAATATAATATCTGGTATCCGTTCAAAATCGCGAAACTTTTACCGCAACTGTTAAAATAGCGATTACAAAAGTAGCGAAAAAACTAAACATTTATTAAATTTAAATTATTCAAATGTACAAAAATAAAATTATTTTACAATTAAAATGGTAATGTATAATTTAATCCAAAAATGTTTATTACTATTTAGTATTTACATAACTTGCAATTAACAAGTTACGAACACAATACAATCCACACTAAATATACTTGGACCATTGATCATAAATTCACAACCCAATACCACAATAATATTATATAGGTACCATAATACCTGCATACTTATATAATATATAGTATACAGGGAGATCCAAATAACTTACTACACTCATTTCTCCGTCAATTTTGAAGTTTTTCAATTTTTTTTTTTTTACAAAATATTTGGTGTACATTACACTATGTTTTTACGTGAAGAAATTTTTCATTTTTTTCAATTCGTTTTTATAATATACGCCTTTGAAATTCATTTATTTTTCATACATAGAAGGAGCTTTGGTCAGTTTTTTACGTTACTGTTACTACGGTTCACACTTTCAAATTTTCCATACGATTGTACATTTTATTATTATAAAATTAAATACGTATAATTATTGTGCACGGTTTATTTATAAATACACCTAATCTGTATTCGTATCATATTATTATAGTGGTTATCGTTAAATGTTAATAAATCTACGACTATGTGAGATTGTGAGGAGAGATGTAGGTATTTAATTGATTGTGTTTATCATCATAATTGGATACTAAATTGGAAATACACACTCGTAATATTTTGTAGGTATATTATGATTTAATAATAAAATACTTATTATTGAAAGTTGTAAACAATGAATTTGGCGTCTCCGAAAAAGTAATTTTATTATTTAATAAATATCAATTTAAGAGCTTAATGAAAATCACTGTAGTTCATTGAAAAGTTAAAAAAATTAAAAATGACAAAGGAATATAATTCTTATAATTTTTTTACCTATTTTTTGGTGTAAATAAATATATACCATGCCATTTAAAAAAAGTATAAAAATTCAAAAATCAGCAAGAAAAAAAATTGTAAAAAATTGTATTTTTATATAAAAATGTAGTGTATAAGATCTATATATTTTGTAAAAATAAAAAAATTGAAAAACATTAAAATTGACCGAGAAAATGAGTGTAGTAAGTTATTTGGATCACCCTATATACTTATAAACACTCTGTACCAAATCTCGTCACAATTGGTCCAGCCGTTTAGGAATGCATAAAACTAGCAGAAATTCGTATATATTTATATGTATATAAATATTTCATCAATAAATGCTTAAGTTGTATGTACCTGTCAATAATTTTAATCAATACTTATATTAACTGAATACTAACTTAATACCTTAATACTAACTTATACTAACTGAACTTCGCTCAGAATCATATTTTCGAATGCAATGGTTTTTTATTGCATTCAAATTATAATTAAAAGTAATCAATATGATGTGCACACCTGCGGCAGGAGTATCCCTTTCTTGCTTTTTTGTTTTTTTTTTTGTTTTTATATCTAAAAACACATTTATTACCCGATTAATGCTCCGATATTCACGAATAGCATTATGTTTCCTGTTGGAAAGTGGATGTTGTTAGTACTTGATAAGGACATTTTACAAATTTCTCAAAATTGACCCTAAACGACGAAAAATGACGAAAAATCGTCATTTTTCAAGAATACTGAAATTTCAATATTCTACGATAACTTGTGCAATTTTTAAGTTAGAGACTTTACTGAGTGTTTACATAGGTACTATATATATATATGTGGTAAAATTTTGGAACCGTTACGTTAATTATTCTACAAAATATAGGTCTTTGAATATTTCGTAAATTCTAGTTTATATGTATATAATGTTTGATAAAATTGGAAATTTTTGGTATTTAGGTCTGAAAATTTTACTGAAGTATATTTACATAACTATTACTTAACCTTATCAAAATATTAGAATTAATTCCTAGTCTCAATTTTTATTTATAGCTTTTTAAATATGATATCTTTAGTTTAAACGAAAATCTTAAAATCCATACGAATATTTTTTTTATTATTTATTTATTTCTCAATAATTTTACAATAAAAATTAATAGAAAAGTTAAAATATTTGGGAAATTTTTGAAATTTTTTTTGAAATATACTTACGAGTATATATATTTAAACGTAATTCCAAAATATTAGAAAATTCTCAATACTCAATTTTATTTATATGTATATAAAGTTGAATATTTAGATTTTTAGATTTATTTTATTGATACCGTCAATCGTTTTAGTTTTATTTTTTACATACCTACAATTAAACTAATCTCACGTATTTCTACACTACATATACATAGAACATGATATAATTTTTCTTAATAAGTGAACATTTTCATTTCTGGCAATTGCGCGTTTTGGTTTATTTTGACCTTAGTTGTCTATTTATTTTATTTATCTTAATAATTAATATTAATATATTTATTTGTTAAATTTTATCTATAATTAATAAATCGAATATGTCTATGCATAAATAAATAAAGAATTTAATTTTCTTAATATATTGTAATAATATTATATTTTCAAATGTGAATTAATCGTGAATATATTATACATTACAATTCTTTATTAGATATAGACTATAATGCTCCAGGAAGTATGATATACAATTTTATTATTTTTTAATTACTAGTTCATAATATATAATTTTAATGTCATATTATGCAAATAATATATCTTAGTAGGATAAAAAGGGGGCTTCTGGGCCATAGCTCCTCTCTATAGCTCCCCAATCGCTCCCCCGTAGCTCCTCCACCACCGCCACCGCATCCACCACCACCACCACAGCTCCGCCTTATCGTTAGAGCTTATCACGACAACATAACCTATGGTTATTATACCCCCTCCCTTTATTTACCATATATGATTATCTAACCTTTCACTTCTTTATCACGATTACGTAACCTATGGTTATTATACCCCCCCCCCTATATATACCATATATGATTATCTAACCTTTCAATTCTTTATCACGATCACGTAACCAGCAGATAATTTTCCCCTTCCTAT
>JAIUCT010000023.1:5332366-5348731 GCA_021307375.1 Tetraneura akinire
TTATTATTATTATTAATTATTATTATTATTATTATTATTAATTATTAATTATTACTTTCTTTTAATTTTGATGAATGTATAACATGTTTTCTATATTGATATGAAACGGAATCTAAAAAAATAAACAAGTTGTTTATTTTTATGCATCATATTTATAATATATACTCATAATGTAAATCTACAATGTACTCGAATTAATATTCAAAATCAGTTTACTATTTTTTTACAAGACTGAAGAATATAGTTAAGTCAAAATATAATTTTTGTAATAATAATCAATAATTTGTTAATGTGTATTGTTTGGGGTTAGAATGCAGAACAGCACATTCATAGTTTAATGAGTATAATACAATTTCTGAATTTACTTTATGACTTTTATTTTAATATTAATTTTTTTGGATTAAGAACGAAGCGAAAAATGAATTGGTATTACGATGTTGTTTAAAGATAGTGACAGAGTCAGAAGTTGGGAAGCTAAAAACTACTAGTAAACCATGGTTTAATGACGTATGTTAATCCTGAGAAGAGAAGCTAGATTTCATTTTCTTAATGACTAACACAATAGAAGGAAAGAAATTACGTATAAAGAATGTCAGAAAAGCGCAAGTAGAATATTAGGGAATGAAGAACGAAAATACATTAGAGAGTTAGTGGAAGAAGCAGAAATAGATGCTTATATGAATAAAACGAGACTGTTGTACCAAAAAATAAATTCTATAAGAGGAGGATTCAGAAAACATATTAAGTTCTTGAAAAATGACGATGGGACACTAACAACAGGACAGGAAGAGATCTTGGAAAAATGTAGGCAATATTTTGGTCATCTACTCAACTGCGAAAATCCAGAAGAAACTTTTGAATGGACAATAGTAGAACCCAATGATCGTGAATACCTATCCCCAACTAGTAATGAAATAAAACAATAAATAAATAGGCTAAAAAAGCAAAAATCTCCTGGAGAAGATGGAATTCAGGGCGAAATATTGATGAGGAAATAATATCAAGAAAACATAGTGTTATTGAAAGGGTTTAGCAGGTGGAAAGATTCCCAGAGGATTGGAAGACTGCGCTGATGTGCCCTATTTACAAAAAGAACAACTCTCAGATATGTAAAAATTATAGGGGTATTGCATTACTAAATGTATAAATATGTAAATTATAATAAAATCTTAGCATATTGCTTATTAAATAGAATAAAGCCAATTACAGAAGGAATAATAGGGGATTACCAGGGAGGTTTCAGAGCAAATAAGTCCACAATAAATCAAATTTTTGTGATTAGGCAAACCCTTCAAAAAATGTGGAAGTTCAATAAAGAAGTATATATTGTTTGTAGATTTCAAGAAAGCCTATGACTCTATCCACAGAGAAAGCTTAATTAATATTCTTAGGGAATTTTAGTTAACAATAAAGCTAGTTAAACTCATATAATCCAGTAAATGGAACAAAGATTAAGGTAAAATTATCTAATACGGTGTCACAACCATTGGAATTAACGACAGGGTTGAGACAAGGGGATGTGTTTTCCCCGATATTATTTAACTTAGTGCTAGAAAAGATAGTAAGAGAAAGCAATATATGTGAAGGAGTCGAGTTAGGCCAATCGAAAATTAATATTCTGGCATATGCAGATTAATTGCTCTATTGGGAAAGAATAAAGAAATGATAATACAAATAGGAAAATATCTTATAAAGTCTGCTGAGGAAGTAGGATTTAAGATTAACGAAGAAAAATGGAGTACATGATGGTTAGCCGAGAAAATAGGAATCGAGTACAAGAATAAGTCATTGAAGTGGAAGAATACAGATTTAAAAGAGTAGACCAATTTAAATACCTAAGATCGGTTATTACCCAAAACAACGACATAAAAGTAATACGAGACTACGGTCAGCAAATAAATGTTTCTATGGACTAAGTAAATTTTTAGATCAAGAGCAATCTCTAAGAAATTAAAAGTTAGAATGTACTTAACATTGGTAAGGTCAATTGTTCTTTATGGAGCAGAAACATGGTCGCTGAGAGAAACTGAGGAACAAAGGATTGCAGTGTTTGAAAGAAAAGTACTAAGGAAAATTTATGGGGCACACTTTGATGCACATACAAATGAATGGAGAATATTACACAATGATGAACTGCATTCCCTCTTTCAACGACCAGATATAATAAAAGAGATCAAAAAAAGAAGACTATTGTGGGCAGGGCATGCTTAGAGGAAACACGAGTCGCTGATCAAAATAGTAATCGAGGAAAACCCAGTAGGGAGGCGACCTCTTGGAAGACCACGCATAAGGTGGGAAGACTGTGTTAAAAAAGATACTGAAACAGTAGAACCGAATAGTCATTGGCGGGATCTAGCAGCAGATAGAGATAGATGGCAGTATGTTTATTTAGAGGTACGGCCTTGATCGGCCGAAACCAAAATAGAAGAAGAAAAAGAAGATTACGATGTTGTGTGTCTTTTTTTCTTTCTGTTTTTATGTCTGAAAACATTTATTATACCCGAAATAATGATCCGATTTCTACGAATAGCATATATTCTCTGTTGAAAAGTATGTGTTGTTGGTATTGTATTCAAATTATATTTCGAATTTTTGAAAATTGATCCTATGCAATGAAAAACGATTAATAAATTATGAAAAAACGGCAGTGTTTACGAAAACTAAAATTTCGATGAATTTGATTTTAATATTTGACGATAAATCGGACAATATTAAACTTCGAGACTTGAAATTTGTAATAGATGTTTAGTGGGCGGCGGCCTAGGATGGTCCTTAAAAATAAATTTCTGATTTTTTCCAATTACACCCCCTAAAATCATTTGACAAGACATAAAATTGGGTTTTGTGAAGTTTCAGAAGGATCGGATATAATTAACCCGTGCCACAAATGCGTCAAATCAAATTACCTCTATTTTTTTTTTTTTTTTTTTTTTAAGTATTATCTAATCATAGGTAAAATAATTTTTTTTTAATTATGTAAATTAGTTTTTTTATAGAAGACAATATTATCTATTATTCATCTTCTGAACTGAACTTTTTAAAACTTACAATTTATTAAGATAATTAGACACATATGATAAAAAAAATAAGTTATTATATTCAGATTTTATTAATTTTGAGAAAAAAACGATTTTATTTCAAATTGGAACTTAAATATTATTTATACAATAAAAATGATTGACATCTTAGAAAAAATGACATCAGATTTAATGTTCTTAGTAAGTATGGAATATAAAAATTCTAAAAACAGTATTTTGTAGAATTGTGGCAAATGACAGTCAATGACAATAACCTAACATTTATAAATTTTACGTGCTATTTTTCCTCTCCATTAGTGTTCCTTTTCTTGAGTCTGGATATGTTTTCCGATAGTCGTACACAAAATTTGTAGTTAATATTGTTTTTGGATTTCATCTTTAGTTATTTTGTCATCATTTTTGTCATTATTTTGTCAAGATTTTTTTTTAAAATGGAAGTAACTTGGATTAGGTTTAGATTCTTCCTTTCTGGTAATTTTCAAATCAACTCCAGGCATTGATCCAGGACGGTTATTTTGTCTTTGAGAAATTAAAAAGTTTCTATCTTCTTCTATTTTCATGATTCGTAGTGCATCAACATGTGCAATATCAAATAATTCGTTTAATGTCGAAATAAGTTATAAATTTTTTTTAATTTGTGTTTCTGTATTTCTATGCTGCAATTTTTGTAAATCTCTCCACTCATAGTAATATTTGGGTAATTTTGCAGCACAATTTTGTTCTGTTCTTATTAGTATACGGACTTTTTGCCAAAAAACACTTACTTCTTTTACAACTAATTTAGAACTTTCGTTTATGTTAAGTTTCACCTCACGCATATTATAAAAACCCACGGATACTGCCGACGATTTGACTTAATGAATGTCCAATTAAATATATGTTATTAGCTTCACGTAAACTACTTTTTGTGACCATGATTAAGTTTTAACACAATTTTCGATACACGCGATAATGTTAAAATCAAAATCACAAAACTAAAACGTCTTTAAACAATGTGCCTACACTAACGGTTCAGTTTCGTATGACGAAAAAACTATAAAAGATATTACCTAAATAATATTGAAAAGATAAGACGAAAACGAATTTTAATTAAATTGGGTAATTCCAATTTGTCTTCAATATTATCGATAAACTATTAGATTATTATCTGTAATATTATATAATAACATACACATTCTAATTAAATACTATCACTATGTATAAGTTATGTTACAATTTAAATTTAACATTATATTTTTTGTTAATAAAATATACTTTCTAATCGAAATCGAATGCCAAATTACTCTTTTTATCTCCAAAAAATTAACACATTTTTACCTAAAAACGCTATTTGTAGGAAAAATAAAAGTTCTATGAAAAATAATAAATAATGTAAAATGTAGAGAATAGCATTTTATACAATAATTGTCATATAAATTTCCTTATAAAATAAATATTCTATTAGTCAAATTAAAAAATATAAAATAATTTGTGAAATTCAAAAAAGTATAACTTTAGAGTCGTTGTGGCCACGGGTTAACTTTTTGCGATTGTCTTAAAACTTCTTATATTTCTTTTTTATACCTTATCGAATAGATCTAGGGGTGTAACACGAGAAATATATATATATTTTTTAAACCTCAATATAAAGGACCACACCTTGTTTACATAGGTATATGTATTATTTTCATCTAAACAATGGGCGTGGTCTTCAAATGCGGTAACAATTAGGGGTGGCATATAAGAATACAAGTAAGATTTTGGGAATGTTTTAAATATTGTTCAATATTTACAATTGTAATGGACCAGTTTTTAAAATGTTTTTGTCGCCAAAATGGATTGGAAATGGATGTAACAGGGTCCGAGTAAAACATCGGTAAACAATAACAATTACCTCTCTGTCCCAATGGTGTAGACACAATAATATATTAAAATTAACCACTAAAAGTGTAGGTGCCCACTTACAAAAACTTAATATGATACAATGAAATATTCCACATCCACACAAATAATATTAACAATTATTAGTATACACAGTATTTATCAAATGCACGCCAACCTCACCAACGCGTTCTGACGTAAATTTCGTTGCTGTCGCTCGTTCTCCACAAAAATGTCGACGATGGAACACCTTGGACTCGCGTGTTCAAATATTACTAATATTTGCTTCACCGCACAAAAGTAAGCATATTTGTATTTCGTGGACAGTCCACGCAGTGATAATTGCAAATATAATTTGAATATACGTTGACCAATACTGCAACCGTATATTCACACCAAAATGAACCTCCGCAAATATAAAAAGGGTTTAGCACGGAAAAATAAGTTACTTGCCACATATACTTCGACGTGTTGTCGAAAACCGACTGACCGATAAAGAGATTGCGGCATTTTTAGATGCCCCACCGGTAGGTAATTAGATTCGTGACGTTCGCGTAAAATACGGCGATAACGATGATCGTTTATAAAGCTCGAACATCATACATATTATTAAACCTATAGTCGGACTCACGATAAGTGAGCGCTGACTACAGCGACCCCCAACGGCCGTTTTACATCAGCGATAACCAAAACAATTTGGCGCAATAATGTTTGATATACGTATTTTATTATATCATCATTCAACATACATATTAAAATTTGTTATATTTTTACAAATGTAATGATCATAAGAGACACACCACAAGCGTCGGCAGTTATTTTTTGTGTCTGTTTAAAATGTTTTTTTAAAACCTCATCATTCGAATTAGCCAGATTATCTTTGAAATAATTATACACATGAAAAATAACTTTTTTGGTTTGACTATGTTAATTTTAAAAGACATTTTAATGTTTAGGAATTCAAAAACAAAATTAATTTAACAAAATATACGTTTATAAATTGGAACGCTTTAAATCAAAACACACTCTTACAAATTTCACTGTTCACTTTACACGTGCGTTCAACAAGACGTGCTAACGAATAATGAATAATGCTATACAAAATGTGAGGTCAACCTCTACCGAACAGCAGCTGCAGACAGCTGCTAACATAAAAGCTTAAAAACGTTAATTCTTTGAATAGGTACGTTCCCGCCGAAGTATTTGAAGTATGTTATAACACGCACTGCATACCGTCGCGTCACCCGGTGATATAAAACAATACTCGAAAATCTGAGAACCCCTGGCCCCAACAATATTTAAGCTCCACCCATCGGCCGCCAGCGCTCACTTTTCGTGAACCCGACTATAGACTGTTTAGCTTTAATAGTATACTTGTATATTTTAAAAAATGGGCTATTATAATTCAAATAATGAATAATATTTAAAACATTTCCATAACCTTACGAGTATTCCGATATTCGTATAATAAAGAGTTGAAGACATCAGGTGTGCCCACGGGTGCGGCCTATACGGCCTGTGTCTTACCTTTATTCTGTAATCGACAAGATAAATTAATAAATAAATAAAAACCCAAGTTTACAAGTCCACAGTTTTTATTTTTTTTTTATTTATTTATTAATATATAATATCCACAAGAACTCTTCTTATAAAATTCAACAAAATAAGATTATAACAATGCAACGCAGACGAGTGTGGACCGTTGCCTAATCGCTCACCATTTTAGCCATGACTAAAATCGTATAAATATTATCTAAACATGATTTATTAATATACGAAAATTCTAACATGTATATTATTTTATTTTAAGTTATAATACTATTATATTTACTTTTACGTAGACTATATGGATCTAGTTAAAAGATAATGGTAATAAAAATTATATTTATTTACATTATTAATAAATTTTATAATAGTAAGAATTATTGTTGGGTACATAAATAATTTGGTTATTAAATATATTATATTTTATTATTATCGTTGTTAGAAGTTATCAATTTATCTAGAGTTTATATCTGCCCTGCATTCCGATAAAAATAGTACACGGACCGGTTATGAATAACCGAAAAAAATAGTAGATCTACGCATGATATTTTGTTATATAAATGGAAAAGGTACCAATACAGGTAACCATTATTATACTTAATAGGGGTGAAATACTGAAAAAAAAAAAAAAAAAAAATGACACAGATGTGGAAGGAATAAGTCTAAGTCATAGTGTTGAATTTTGATTAATTTTTTAAAGCAATGAAAAATAATTATATTTAAAAAACGATTTTAAGCGATGTTCAACAGAATATATAATATGTATAATGTATTAATTACAATTTTTACATTATTACAGTTCAATATAAATACCAATAAAAACCCTAAATAAGCCACCTCAATAAACAAATCTAGCATTACATCGCTCAGAATCATTATTCAATGATTTATCCATTAAATTTATCATTTAAAATTTAATAAAAATTCAACACGATCTTCTTTAGACATGTATCCCTTTCATAGCACTAACAGTTCTTCTGAACTCCTTCTTCATTTTATCCTTTAAAAGCTACAGAAAAAAATCGTTAATGTTATATTCATAATCATTTAGAACTGAAAGTTCCTGAAAGTAGTATATATTTGAGCTTCAATCGAATTTTCAAAATTGTTTGGAAATTTATTTAACATTACTGTAAAATATTAAAATACCAGTGGCGGCTCGTGATCACTGATCAAGGGAGTGCAACGTTAAATATTTTTCTTTATATAAAAAAAAAACGAAGTAATACACATATTTTAGTAAAATTTCCAAATAAAATAATATTAATTTATTCTTCCTGTCAAATGACTAAAAATAATGCGTTGTCACAGCTACGTGCTTATGAATTGGAAATACCTAACTGGAAAAATAAAATCCATAGTATTTATATAATACTTTATAATTAAATTATTATTTGGACGACTCGTTGAGTCGTACAAATACTTGCATAAGAAATCAGTTTAAATGCATACGCACGCGCATGATCACGCGTATAGTAATGTATTATATCATTGATTAAATATACATAGATAGCCCACGTAATGCTAATTAATGGAAGCATAAAATTGAAGAAATGGCAGCCCAGAAATAATAGTGTGGGAGCCTGATATCAGAGTGCGCTCATGGTTGTAGATAATATGTTGTTGATTAGTACACTATTGATACGGTCACGTAATCAATGCGATTATGCTATCAATATTTTATATTTTTATCGTTATTTGTTATTCGATTTTTGTTATTGACTTTGACAATAATTGTGAAATTTGTCTACTATTATAAAATAATAACTTAACTAAAGTACTAACTTTAACTATTACAAACAAATAATATGTCTCGCAGTTGTGGAAGTAAATGTGTGTACATGGATTGTGGTAAATCAGCGCGTAATAATCCAAATTTAAAATTCCGCAAATTTTCAAAAAATGATTCTCAGCGAAGTTCAGTCAGATTATAATTTTCGTTTGAACTAAAAATATCAACTTAAAACAGCTATAAAAAAAAAATTGAGATTAGGGATTTTTGTAATATTTTAGTATGATAATAAGCAATATGTAAGTATACTTCAGTAAAATTGTCAGACCTTAATACCAAAAATTGCCAATTTTATCAAACATTATATACGTAAAGACGAGAATTTTACGAAATATTAAATGTCCAATATTTTGTAGAAAAATGAACGAAACCGTTCCAAAATTTTACCATATACATATAGTAGCGATGTGAATACACAAACAAAGTCACTATCCTAAAAATTGCCTGAGTTATCATGAAATATAGAAATTGAATTCGTCAAAATTTCATATTTCGTGAAAAATGCCGTTTTTTCGTCATTTCTTCGTCGTTTTTATACCGCTTCGGGTCAATTTTGAGAAATTCGAATAATGACCTAAATAAAGTACCGTCTACATCCACTTTTACATCTGAAACTCGCTATTCGTGAAAATCGAAGCGTTATTTCGGGTAGTAAAAGTGTTTTCAGAATATTTATTTATACGTATGGATTCTAAGATTTTCGTTATACTAAAAATATCAAATTAAAACAGCTATAAAAAAAAAATTGTGATTTGGGATTTTTATAATATTTTAGTACGATGTTAAGTCATATGTAAGTATACTTCAGTAAAATTTTCAGACCTAAATACCTAAAATTGCCAATTTTATCAAACATTATATACGTAAAAATGAGAATTTTACGAAATATTCAAAGTCCAATATTTTGTAGAAATATTAACGTAACGGTTCCAAAATTTTACCACATATATATAATAGCTATGTGAACACCCAAAATTTTTTTTAAGCCTCTAACTTAAAAATTGCCCGAGTTATAGTGAAATATTAAAATCGAATTCGTCGAAATTTCATTTTTCTTAAAAAATGCCGTTTTTTCGTCATTTTTTCGTCGTTTTGTCTACCGCCTAGGGTCAATTTTGAGAAATTCAAAAAATGACCTAAATATAGTACCAACTACATCCTCTTTGTTACCGGAAACGTACCCTATTCGTGCAATTTGGAGCATTATTTCGGGTCGTAATTTTGTTTACATACATAAAAAAAAAAATCGCACATCATTGTACGAGTAAAACCAATACATTTTTCGCTTCGCTCAGAATTTAAAATTGGAATTATTATAACTTCGCTCAGAATCATTTTTTGAAAATATGCGGAATTTTAAATTTGGATTATTACGCGCTGATTTACCACAATCCATGTACACACATTTACTTCCACAACTGCGAGACATATTATTTGTTTGTAATAGTTAAAGTTAGTACTTTAGTTAAGTTATTATTTTATAATAGTAGACAAATTTCACAATTATTGTCAAAGTCAATAACAAAAATCGAATAACAAATAACGATAAAAATATAAAATATTGATAGCATAATCGCATTGAATACGTGACCGTATCAATAGTGTACTAATCAACAACATATGATCTACAACCATGAGCGCACTCTGATATCAGGCACCCACACTATTATTTCTGGGCTCCCATTTCTTCAATTTTATGCTTCCATTAATTAGCATTACGTGGGCTATCTATACTCTGTTCCAAAAGAGAAGACACGGGTTCTGCGCATAGCGAATGACGGCCGATCATTTCCGATCATTGCCGACGATGTATACACCGTAATTAAAATGCGGCACACAATAGCCGTGTACATTTGCACGGTTATCAGGTGACAGGTTATACGTTTATTCGCCAAGTGTCATAGATGTCAACAACCTAAGCGCGCCGTATAATGGTTTTTAACGATGCAGCTGGGTGTCAGAGGTCGCTGGTGAGCATACGTGCATTTATCGGAGTAGGTGGAAAATGTGCGCCGCCGAACGAAAACTGGTCACCGCTTCGTGTCTTCTCTTTTGGAACAGAGTATATGTATATTTAATCAATGCGTATGGGTACTCGTATTATTACAACTGTATGACAAAATATTTCGTCCTACATACCTACCAAAAGTTATATGTAAAAACCTGTTTATAGACACTTTTCGACCTTTGTACTCCACGAGTCACAAATTCACAATACGCGCACGAGATAAGACATATTATAAAACTATAAAGAATAAATTACCTATATATTACAATGTATAGTTAAAGACTATCGACTATCCACTTTTATTATTATTTCCTTAAATGTAAGTAGGGAGGGCGATCGTCCCGTCGTCCAAGCCAGGAGCCGCCACTGTAAAATACGTAACGGTTTCGACAATTTTATCACGTATAATAATATATACTATATAGTACCTATGTAAATAACGGCTGCAACCGAATTGCGTGCGGAAAAAAACATAAAATATGAACTGGTCAAATTGCGTGCAAGATTTTTTCGATGTAGAACCGAATTGCATGTACGTTTTTTCGATACAGGTCCGAATTGCGTGCGCATTTAAAAAGATATCATTCTTTACAGTTTACAATTTCATATTATTCGTATACTTACACAAATTAATATACATAGAATAGGCATTTAGTTATTTTCAGTAAGAAATAAATGCAGTTATTAATATTGTACGCGCACCGAATAGTATCGATTCGTAGGATAAGATACATTTTGCTAGGTATTTTAATGTTTAAATAATAATACTGAATTTCTTTTATTAAAATAGTAGATTGAATTTAAATTTAACACTAATCATCTGTACAATGTAATACAATATTTGTATAGTCGAAAAGGTCGAAACGCCTATCGAGATTGAAGTGTCTTTAGGTTGGTTTCAAACTATCATGCATAGATGCCACTAAAACGATTGGAAGGAGAATGTAAGATAAGGGAACGATATGGATAGATGGCACAACGAATAATAGAAAATATTGAATATAAAAAGTGGACTGTATTAAAATTCTTAATTACTAAAACATGTAATGGGACGGGAGGGGGAGGGGCTTAATCACTAATCTTAATAAATAATACATAAATACAAGAAAATAATATATAAATTACAACGGAAACAATATATCGTAATAACAATATAGTTATGGCACGACCTGTATATGACCTCCGACGTTGAGGTCTTGGTTTTGACGAAAATGGTAACTGAACAACTAGACGTCGAATCGTAAACAAATTGCTCTTGCAACGGCGAATAACACGCGTAAAAGGATGCAAATTAAATAAATTAATTCACGCTACGGTGAATAGAACATGTGCAGACGAAATCGATATGACGTACACGCAAATGGAAGGTTTAAGAGAATAAAAAAATAATATTTTAATAAAACATAAATAGTCGCACAAACGGCGGATAGCACACAATACGGTGGAACAATTAAAACACGGCGTTTTACGAGTATCGACAAGGGTCGGAAACAACAGACTGACGTATAGCGGGTAAAACATAATGGTCAAGAGCACGGTTGTCTACTCAGGTTGGAAGACAACAACTTGTTTGTAACCTGTTGTGTAAAAAACAACACAACACTTCTACATTGTAATATATTATAATATACCTATGTATATACTAATTAATTATTAGGTACTCAATACTTATTAAATATATTTAAAAAATGTACCTAATTGTATAATTAATAATTATTGTCAAAGAAAACCAGAAAACACCAACATTTTATACGCAACGAATTATGTTGGTGTTTTCTGGTTTTCTTTGACAATAATTATTAATTATACAATTACATTTTTTAAATTGTTTTTAAATAATATATTTAATAAGTATTGAGTACCTAATAATTAATTAGTATATACATAATTTTTTAAATTTAATAAATAATATATTAAAATATATTACAATGTTGAAGTGTTGTGTTGTTTTTTGCACAACAGGTTACAAAAGTAACAAAGAAAAATTAAATACATTTGCTGCACCCCGAGATCCAAAATTAAGAAAAAATTGGTCAAATGAGAAATTCAACACTATCCTTTCCTTTTTACACGTGAATCCCTTCCACATCAGTTCTTCTTTCTTCATCATTTTTTGTCTGATTTTTCTATTGCATAGGGCCATAGGATCAATATTGAGAAATTAGAAAACAAACTCAATTAAGTAACATTTACATACAATTTCCAACCGATAACATAATATGCTATTCATAAAAATTGGAGTATTATTTCTGGTAGAAAGTTTTTACATACATAAAAAAAAGGTACACAAATTATTGTAAAACTAATATATCTTTCAAAATCTAAAATATAAATAGACAATCAAACGTAAGTTTCTACTCATGACCACACAGTAGACGCAAATTTGCTTGCATGTAATGCGTAATACAGGGATAGTTAAGGATAATGAAGGACAATTGAATTTATATATTATACAGGTATACTGCCTAACATTAGTGAATACGTAATAGATTTGTTAATATAGTATTATAGTTTATAGACTTTTCATAAAGACTTCGTTAACTTTTTTATTTATTAAATTTATATCCAATATAATTTTTTAGTTTATTACAATAAAACTTACAATTCGTAGAGTTTATTGTTATAATTTTATTACAATATCATTGTTCTCACCTTCACTATAATAAAATTGATAAAATATTTCTTCATGAGTCATGCCATCTAAAAATAATACTCATATATATTATTCCTTATAAATAATTATTTTTCTATTGTATTTTTAAATGTTAATGCATAAAAATAAAAATGAATAAAACAGTAGATAAAGCTATGGAAATATAAGAAATGGGTGTTCTGAAAATATGTTGTAAGTTGGATATAGAAAAATAATTCACTTTATAGATGAAAATATATTTATTTTAAAATGAATATACATATATAAAATATAGCAAATAAGATCTAATTAAGTTAGATGAAGTCTTGTTCATTAAATTGAAGTACGAGTGAATTGTTTTAATATAAAATACCTGTGACTAGTGTTCGATTTGGAGAAAAAAGAAGGGGGAATTATCAGACTTCCAAAAAAATTAACGTCCCCTTAATACGCTTAAGTACATGTAATATCATAGGGGATTAAATAATTAGTAAGGGTACGCTCAAAAAAAAAAAAAAATAAAAGAGGTATTCCGTCCCAACGCGTATCCCCCAAATCAAGCACTGTCTATAACTTATACTCTAATAACAAAAATGTGGACACACTGTTCATGCTCTCTGTTACCGGGGAAATAAGAATTACGGCATCAGCCTGCACCGCTCGATATCGTAAGAAGCGACCAAAGGGACGCGGGCGGTCAGAGCTAACGGGACGAGATCGCAGAGGAACACCTTGTCCTCGACAAAGGTACTCCACGGTTAAGCTCCACGGTAAGGACTAACCCAGAGCCCGGGCATACGGCCTTAATCTGGGTAGATTGACTGCTCCCGATCGAGCATCCGAACAATGATGTGCGGTCTTTGGGCCGTGGGAATGGCATTTCGGGATGGGGGGCCCCATCATCTAGAGCAATCAAGGTGGTACCCCTCCCACGTTTTTCGGCTTAATTGATGGTCAGCGACGGATTGGTTTCGTAGTGGTTATGAGCCATGCTGGCTCAGAGAAAGTCATGAGTGAATGGCTCCAAAATGCGATCGTTGGGGTGAACTGCGGCCGTGGTTTGGGGTTTATCCTCGGCACCCACCCGGTCTACCGGTGGGCTTATATCATGCTGGAGGTTATCCGTAACCAAAAACGGGAAATGATGAGTTAGGTCGTGGTCCGACCAGTGGCGTTGACGGTAGTTCTGGGCCGGAACCAACTGGTACAGGGTGAGGCTTGGCCGGACCCCGATGCTGGTAGTTCATATGTCGACCCGGTAACGATCGGCTAGCCGGCAACGATCTCGAACCTCCGGGGCTCTTGAGTTTCGCTAAGCGCAAGAAAGGTCTGCGGTTGTAAGCTGCGAGGCACTTATCCGAGAATACAATTTTCATAATCATATATAATTAGTAGTTCGATTAATATTATATAAGTTAGTCTCATCGTTAACGTGACATCGGAGGGATTTGATATGACGGTAATTTTTTCTTTTTGTTGATGAGTATTTCAATTTAATAAATTTTAAGTGTTATAAACTTGTGTTACCTATTTTTTTATTCTGGCTAGAAAATATAGAATGTTAGAGAAGAATAGTAAACATAAATCAGAAGTACTTTGCACATCTACGGCATAAAAGCACTCCTAACTATATAGGTTATTACAGTATTTTCCAAAACCAAAATATAAATCCAATTAATATAATCAGGAAACAATTACAAACCTCTATATGATACCTTCTCTCATTTGTACACCAAGCTCAAAATTCACACATTTGTTAAAAATAATAATACATTTCAAAAATTTCCACCTTGGCTTTGGAAAACCCAACTCAATACCGAATTAACTAAGTATAATAATTACGAAACTCATTTAGCTCTATCTAAGCACTCAAAACCCCTTTCTCGACAAACGAAATAACATATAACATCCAAACCGAACTAGATTCTAAAAAAAAAAAAATATATAGAATTAATGTGGGTATCATCACACATTGGAATTTCCGGCAATGAGATGGCCGATATGTATGCAGATGTAGCGACTAAAACCATCCCGCATCCAACAATCACTAACATGCCGGCTAAAAAGATAAATAAATCCAATAGAAATAAAATAAATATGACATAGCAAAGTTACTGGGATTCCGTTCGGCCTTCCAACAAATTAAAAAAAAATTCAAAAGATGCACTAAAAATTGACACTACCTTTACAATCTAAACAGACGACAAGAAGTCACTCTAACTCGAGTGAGAATCGGACAATCCTTTTTGACATATTCTTTCTTAATCAGCAAAAACTCATATGTAATAAATGCCAAGAAGACCTAACCATTCAACAGCATCCTAGACTGCTCAGATCTACAAATCATCCGAAGTACCTTATTAATACCCAACAACTTAGAAGAAGCTCTCCATGAAGAAAACATCAAAATTTTAAATTTCCTTACAAAAATAAACATTGTAAACTTTCTCTAACCAATATTTTTGTATTTCAGTATTCATATTTAAAAAATATATATATATATTGTAACCTTTGAGATTTTTAATTATTAATGTAACTCATTCAAAACATGTACATAAGGCTAATAAACTCATATTTTGAATCCTCTTAAATAAAAAAAAAAATTCGATTATATTTATTAGTTTGTTCTTCACTTCTAATTAATAATATAGTAATTAAAATACTTAAGGAATAAATTGCCAAAATCCATTGTTCTAACACATTAATTATCTACATACCAATAATTTTAATTTTTTCTAACTCATCTGAAAAATATTTAAATAGGTAATTAAAATATTAAACCTTATCGATATATCATTATAATGTAAATATTTATATACATATTCATTAAGTGACCAAAAAAATGAATTCCCATGTAATAAGAATTCATATTGCTATTACACACTAAGGAAAAAAATTAATCACTGATTACTTTTAAATTATTTAAAAAGAAAAAAATAGGTAATAAATGTTTTCTAGTTAAAATAATGTATAAGTATTATTGTTGGAACTCACAATTCATTTTTAAAACTAGTTCTATAAAATATTAACTTGATTGTATCCTTTACTTAAAATTCACTGAATTTGAGATAGTAAAATTGCACTTTATTGTTATAATTAATATTTAATATAATTTATTAATAATTGTTTGTATAGAAATTGCTATTTTATTAAATTACATATTTAAATAGAAAATTATTATGATGATAAATGCTAATATTTGGACTAAATAAAATTATTGTATGAAACGTAATTGATACTTCCTATTTATGTAAATTTATTATTGAATGATAACTATAATTTTAATTTATTTATTAAACTTCTTTCTATATATTGTTTTATATATATTTGGCTTACTAAGTTAAGAATATGACTAATGTCTAATATAATATATTAATGTTAAAATAAAAATATGTTATTATTTTAAAAGAATAAATATTTAAATAAAACTAAATAACTAATAATGGTTGCGAATTTATATATGTAATGCATGAAAAACCCAATTATTAGA
>JAIUCT010000023.1:5368731-5398508 GCA_021307375.1 Tetraneura akinire
TATAGGAAGGGGTTAAAATAATCATTGATTACGTGGTCGTGATAAAAGGAAAAGGTTAGATAAGAAATATAGGAAGGGGTTAATATAATTATGCATTACGTTGTCGTGATAAAAAGAAAGTGAGAGATTAGATAACTTTAGATAAGAAATAAAGGAAGGGGTAAAAATAATGATAGGTTACGTAGTCGTATTAAAAAAAAAAAAAAAAAAAAAAAAAGGTTAGGTTATGTAGATGCGGATGCGGGGATGCGGATGCGGGAATGCGGATGCGGCTAGGTTAGGTTAGGTGGATGCGGATGCGGGATGCGTATGCGGGGATGCGGGGATGCGGGCCCAGAATGCCCTATTTATTCCTACTTGTGTCAGATACTATCGATGTATCAACATTATTTATTTCCGCAATAGAAAACAAAACTGACATTATTGTATATAAAAATACAAAAACACTTTTTTTTAAAATATTTTTTATTTTTTAAATATTTTTTCCAGTTTTAATTAAATATTCATTATATCCTGTCTCAGATAGGATAAGTTCTGTCAGGTTAGCTAGTGCCTAGTAGTTTAATTATATAATAAAGACAATAATTTATTATAATGTTGTTTATAAATTATTTATGTTTAATGAAATTTGACGTTATTGTTTTTGATCGTGGATGACATTAACGCATTTCAATATTAAGATTAAACTTCCCTCTAATAAAATATAATTATAATGTAGATAATATAGTGTCTTCAAAATATTATATTATAATTTAAAGTAATAGTTATCCATCCATTACCATTATCTAGTCAACTTATAACGAATTATTAAATTTAATATTCATATACAATTATATTATACCATAGTTCACCTACGTAACCTATGCGGAAGTAATATATAAATATTTTTTTTATAATACTCGTAGTATTTTGTATTTATGTATAACTTTGATAACCGTATTTAATTTTATAACATAATAATTATAATTATACTTTTATAAAAGAATATATATTTTATTATATAATAAGTAGGTAAAAATATTTATCAATTTTTTTTTTTTTTTTTTTTTTAGAAAGAATACATTCAGCTGATGACTGTTTAAAGTCACTTTTCAAGAACGGTATGTAATTTAATAATCATTAAATTATACTTTCTAATTATATAATTATAATGTAATTATTATTATTATTATTATTATTATTATTGTTAAATATATTATTGATTTTAGTATTTATAATTATATACGAAGTAATTGTCAATTAAGAGGATTATTACACGAAATTCTTAAGAAAGTTATATTAGGATAAAATATACCTATTGGGTTATCAAAATTTAATGATCCAATGATTTTCTTTGTAAATATTCAAGATAGATACTATTTTAGATTCTGAGTGAAGCGAAAAATGTTTTGGTTTTACAATTATGTGTGTCTTTTTTTCTTTTTTTTTTTCATGTCTGAAGACACTTTTCTGAAATAATGCTCCGATTTTCAAAAATAGTATATTGTGGATGTAGTATGGTACTTTATTTAGGTCATTTTTCGAATTTCTCAAAATTGACCCTAAGCGGTAGAAAAAACGACGAAAAAATAAGGAAAATGCGGCATTTTTCACGAAAACTGAAATTTCGACGAATTCAATTTAAATATTTCATGATAACTCAGGCACTTTTGATGATAGAGACTTGAAAATTTTTTTGGGTGTTCACATAACTACTATATATATAGGTGGTAAAATTTTGGAACCGTAACGTTATTTTTTCTACAAATTATAGGACTTATATAATTCGTAAAATTCTCGTTTTTATGTAGGTACGTAGGTTACGTATGTAATGTTTGATAAAATTGACAATTTTTGGTATTAAGGACTGAACATTTTACTGAAGAATATAATATATATGTATATATTATATACATATTAATTAACATCATATCAAAATATTAGAAAAATGTCTAGTCTCAATTTTTTTTTTATAGCTGTTTAATGTTGATATTTTTAGTTTAAATGATAATCTTAGAATCCATATTAATATTCTTCTTATTATTTCTCAAAACTATTTAAAAAATAAAAAAAAATTAAAAGAAAAACCAATAAATTTGAAAAGTTTTTGAAAATTTTATTTAAGCATACCTATTGATAGTATTGACGTATTTCCAAAATATTAGGAAATTCTCAATACTCAATTTATTTTATAGGTGTTTTAAGTTGAAATTTCAGTAAAATCAATATTTAAAGTAGGTAGGTTTACAATAATGTTAAATGAAATTGACAAATTTTTTTTTAAAAATTTTGAAAATTTATTTAATCTGAAATACTTTTTACTTCATTCAGTTCCAATTAATTGTGAATTATAATTACATTTACGGTTATTTTTATAGCTGTTAGTATCAAAACGAAGAGCTGATACTCATGCCGCATGGGATACAGGTGTGCAAAACATAGTGTTTAATTTTAATTAGAATTTGAATGCAATGATAAACCATTGCATTTGGAAAATCTATTTAGAGCGATGTTCGGTCAGATATCGTCATTTACTCATTTATGTGACAAATGATTTTATGAGCATTTATATTGAACTTAGAGACTATAAAATTGTGTAGGGTGTTCATTGATTTTGTGGGATAAAATTTTGAGTTTTGTTATTTAATAAAAAAATTTCAAAATTGTACTATAAATAATCTACATTATATGACTGAACTTAACTCAGAATCGTTTTTTCGAATTTAATGGTTTATCATTGCATTCAAAATCTAATTAAAATTAAACGCTATGATTTACATATTTGTATCGCATGTGGCAGGAGTATCAGCTCTTATTTTTTTTTTTTATGAAAACAATAATATTCTTATTCCACAGATGTTCCCCAAATTTAATCAATAATTCCTAATCTGTAATATAGTGACGAAATCTAATGTATTATATTTATTTATTTATAAATAAAATACATTTTACATATTTTTCTTCATATTAATTTAAATTAAAAATTATTCAATTAATCGAAGAAAACTATATAAGAACATTAAAAAGACGTAGAACACAAAAGAACAAAAATCAAGACGAAAATAACAAAAAGAACATAACATTTTTTTCAGCAAAGCAAAAATATTAAACAAACAAATTACGGAAAACGTATGATTAAAAAAAGAAAAGTTGCTGCTGTGGAAGGTATGCCGGTTTAAAGAGAAAAGTGTTGATTTTTAATGAAAACTACAATGCAATGATAAATCATTATATTCAAAAATACGATATTGAAATAAATTTATCAGATAATATATTATGTATTGATTAAAATTCTTATTTTCATACAGTTTCGATGTTTAATAAAAATACCTAGGCAAAAAACCAAAAAAACCCTTTAATGATTTACCTTAATAACAAAAACTGAGAGTACATCGGTCAAAATCGTTTTTCGAATATAATGATTTATTATTGCTTTCAAATGTTAATCAAAATTCAACATTATCGCTACACCTTACACTGATATCCCTTCCACAGAAGTTACCAGCTCTTCTTTTACAGCTTTATTTATATAAACAACTACAAAAGGAAACTTAAATAATATGTATATAAACTTCAATAAAATTGTTTGTCAATGTTACAAAAAGAATAATCCATATATATATGTGTGTGTGTGTGTGTGTGTGTAATCAAGGGCGCCCATATAGGGGTCAAGGGAGGACATGTTCCTCCCTGGAAAATGTTTGAAAATTGTTTGCTGTGATCAGAATTTAATTAGGTAGAATTTTAAAATTTAATTTAATATATGAAAATCTATAATTTGTTTATAAAAAATCTGTTTATTTACTTGGAAAATCAGGTTATCAACTATTAATAACAATACTCTTTTTCGTTCCTATTCTATAGATAACTATCAATTCTTTAAATATTGTGTATTCCCACAGAAACGATATGTACATGTGTGTGTAAACATCATCATACTATTTTTTTTATGATCATTGATCACAGATATAATCGTATATATAAATATAATATATACAGATATACGAATACGATAAAGAAATACGGAAACGGAATAGGTATTTTTGTACATGCAAATTGCTTGGTTGTCATACCCAGAACGTATTATCCATCGTTTGACATTGTTCAATTTTATTGTAGAATACCTAATTATCTTATGATAAAACTAACAAATAATATTCGTTAGATATTATAAATATAGGTATTATTTAAGTATTGTAATTTATAATTATAATATTAATTTTATGATAACTAGAGAGTAGAGATTAAAGTTGAAAAACAAAAAGAGAAATTTACAATTTTTATTTATAAATTAATATTTTAATAAATATAATTAATGTATTAAGTGTCCAATTTATATTATTAATTAAATAAAAATTCAATAAATTACTTTTATGGTTAATTAGTATAATTACCCATTATTTATCATAATATTCCAGTTCGATATAAATAATGTACTCGTAATAGTATAATGTAAAATTGTAAACCACTTCTTATATCTATTGGCTATGCCTATTTATTAAATGGATTGATAAACCAAAATTTTGTCCCCCATTAAAAATTTTCCTATGGGCGCCTTTGTGTGTAATTATATGCATCCATACTTTATATATTGATTTTACTAAAATTGCATGTTTAAACACCTAGGTATAATAAAAACTTTATACTTGAGATTTTTAATTATTTATTATTGTTATATTTTTATTTTTTTTATGATATTTTTTTTTAGGAAACCTTACTAATATAACACCTAATATACGTAAGAGTGTTTATATAACAACTATTTTAATATTAATTATTATACCTAATGTTGAAAATATATTTTAATTAATATTATGTCTATTGTTATTTTCAATCAAATTTTTTTATTTTTATTAAAATAATTATACTAAAAGTCTTATTTTAATATTTAAGATATATTATCAATATACAATAATATATAAAAAATATAAAATATTCAGTGATGGGAAAGAACGAGTTCATATGAACGCGTTCATGTGAACTCGTTCATTTTGAGTGAACTGGATACGAACGCGTTCTTTTTTAAAAAAATGAACTTGAACGTGAACTAAGTTCTTATTTGTTCTAAACGAGAGTGTTTTTAGTAAGTTCATAAACAAGTTCATTGATTGTCATATTTTAGACTTATGAAACCTAAAAATTTCGTATAATTTTATTTTTATCAAAGAAACGAAAAATTTCAGAAATTAGATTTGTTATTTAGGCATTTACAAATTGTATTTTGTATTGTGTATTAATTAATGTATATTGAACATTTTAATAAAACATAAATAAGGAATATGCTATGAAGAATGAAAATAATATTTTGACATTTTGTTAACCATTTGATAGGTAGATATTTATAGTAACGACTGAATTATTATTGTTGCATAAAGCGTACCACGTAGAGGTTTGATTTTAAATGGTTAATATTTTAATAATTATTAATTATTAGTTATAATTTATAATTTTAACAATTATAACTTATACTAGACAAAATAAAAACATATAGGTAGGTATTTATTTTTTAAAAAGTACTGGTGAGGGGGCACCTTACCATTAAAACCGCCATTGATACATATTAAAATTAATTTTATTATTCATACCTATTCGGCTATATATATTATATTTCATATTTGCCATTTAGTTGTCACTTGCAAAATAATTAAATTATATTATACTATTATAGTACCTACTAATGTATTGTGATTTATAAACATTTTGGTTAAAATCGATGATCGTGAACTTGAACTAGTTCATTTTAAAAACCATGAACTTGAACTTGAATTAGTTCATATTTAATGCATTGAACTTGAACTTGAACTAGTTCATTTTTAAAAAGAACTTTCCATCACTGAAAATATTACAATATGGTATTTACCATTATAGTAATTCAATATTAATAGATGTATGTGTGAAAACTTAAGGTAACACAGTAAGAGTAGGCAGTTCCTATTTAATATATTCCAAATGAAATCTAATAATTATCATATATATTGGGAAAGTATTTTCATATTTCAATTTTATATAAAAATAATGTAATTTTTATTCAAAATCTATTAATTAAACAATTCTGATTTTTTACTAATGATAATTTGGGATTATTGATTTTAATATCAATATAATAAAAATAGTAATAAAATAATAATAAAATAATAATAAATGAAATTTAGTGTAGGTGTTATAATCGTTTATTTAATTTATAATCATAAAATTTGCCATGAAAAAACATCTTTCTTTCAAAAGAGTTACTATACAATAATAATTGATAATGGTCTATGATACCAATAAATGTGATAACAAATACAATTTGAAAAATTATAATGTAATAAATAGTAATTAACAGGGGTGGATAGGCCCATAGGGAAAAAGGGATTTTCCCTGTGGGCCCTCATCTTGTATAATGTCAGTGGCCCCCTTGGCACCACTCGATTTTTAACAATTTTACAAGTTATTGTTTTAAAATAAGGATATACGAATAATGCGAGCAATGCGAGCAATTTTTTTTATTTTGGTGGCCTTTTTAAAATTTTTCCCTGTAACAAAAAAACTACCTATCCACCCCTGGTAATTAATAATATTTCAATATAAAATTAAGTAAAAACGATTACATATAAGTGATTAGTGATCTTGTTAGGTTATATACTATAAATATTTTATTTTATTAGAGCAAATGGACTACATTATGTATATGATAAGAAATATTATTTTTGGTAAGTAAAATGAAGAAAATACTTTGTAAAAATTAATATCTTAGTATAGTTGTTGACATAATATAATATAAATTGTAATCGTATTATTGTTATTATCAATATCAGTAAACAGTAATTAATGATAATTTATTGTATTCGAATAATTCTGAGTTAAATTGAATATAATATATTTGTGCATATAACTTATATGCACAAATACATTATATTCAATTTATATGATATAAATGATAAAACTGTTAATTGTGTCATATAATTTACAAGTAATTATAATAGCATTTACAATATTCTCATAGACAATATAAATAGGTATAATTTTGTTTATGGTCAGCTATAAGAAATGTGATCCACAATACAGTATTAAAACAGTCGGGGAACAACGTCGGGCGAAGAAACCTGGGTTTAACCAGATATGCGAGAATGCTATACAACGCAGAAAGAAAACAAGGGAAATCTGGTTACAGGACACTCAAAATGAAGAAGAATTTATTAGATATAAAATAAGGTTGAAAGAAGCAAGTAGAACATTATGAGATGTTAGAAAAGAAAATTTAATTCAGAACATAGTAAAGAATGAGGATCAGGATTATTAAAATCATAAGACCTGTACAAGAAAATCAATTATCTGAGCAAAGATTTTAAACAAAGAGAAAGGTTTCTCTGAGCCAAGATTTTAAACCAAGGGAAAGGTTCCTAAAAAACGAAAACAGGGCTTTATTACCGAATAGAGATGATATAGTCAATGCATGGAGCCATGGACAGACTATTTTGACTAGCTTCTGAACTGTTGTGAACCTGATACATTATTTCTTTTTGAGGACGGAAAACCTAATTTAGAAGAATACCCTTTACCAACGATAGAAGAAATCTTAAATCAAATTAAAATCCTAAATATTACAAATCTCTTGGTTAAGATAGGATCACTGATAAACTACTCAAAATAGGGAGCCCCTAGCTGATCTATCGAAATACATATATCGATTAATAAGTTTAATATGGCAAAAGGAAGAAATACCAAAGGAATTTAAGACAGCTCTAATATATCCCATTCACAAGAAAGGAAAAAAACAAATATGTAGCAACTATTGAGGAATCGTGCTACTTAATGTAGGTAATAAAATAAAATCTTATTATCTACTAGATAGAATCAAACCCTGGGCAGAGAGAATTTTAGGAGACAATCAGGCAGGTTTCAGACAAAATCGCTCTACAATAGATCAAATTTTCATCCTACGCCAAGTGTTACAAAAAGCTTGGGAGTATAATAAAAATGTACACATGCTTTTCATCAACTACAAGAAAGTCTATGATTCAATACATATTAAATCTCTAATTTATATTTTAGAAGAATTTGGAATGCCTGAAAAGTTAATAATTTTAATGTCATTTTTGAGAAATTCGAAAATTTATTGAATTTATTACACATTTCAAAACAACTATTACTTTATTCAAGTAATATTTCTAATTTCCCAAATTTAACTTATTCGATAAGAAAAAACTAAAAAAAAATAAAAAAAAAAAAAAAAAAATGACAAAATACGGCAATATTCCCAGAAGCTGAAAAAACGATTTTAATATTTTATGATAACTCAGGAAATGTTTAACGTAGAAACTAAAAAAATTTATGAAATTTTCTCATAGGGACAGTGAATAAATTTTAAAACTGGTACATTTATTTTTCGTGAAAATATAGAACTTTAAATTTTTCTAAATTCTCAAATTTTGAATTTTTCTATTTAAAAAATTTATAGAAGCCCTATTACATATTACTTAACTCAGTTTAAAATATCATAAAAATCTCAATAGTTATTTTTTTTCTATAGTTATTTCAATATGAAATTTTTAGTGTAATAAAAAATTAACATTATTTTATATGAATTCATTTTATATATTTTATATTTTATAATATTTGTCAATATTTTGTCAATAATTTATTATTAATTTAGATTTTATGTTGACGCCATTATTGTTTTGTAGATCATTAAGTAATAAATTTTTATAAATACTATTATTATTATTATTATTATTTTTACTAATAATTAAAATATAGTTATTTAATATTATTATAATATTATAATATTTTCATACATTAAGTAATTGGTTGTATTACTAAAAGTCTAAAAGTGATTCCAAAGTGTTAAATGTTTTAGGGTTTCAAAAAATTTTAAAATAAAATAAAAAGTATTATTATTTATAAATGACGCAATTAAGACAAGTCGTAAAATACGTATTTTTTACCTGGGCGTAAAAATGTTTAATGTGATACTACATAAAAATGGAACTTTAACGCAAATATTATAAGATTTGCTGTACTAAGACCACTACAATTTAACAAATTTTATAAAAAATGTTGTGTTTTTATTTCACTAAACATTATAATATAGACTTTGTAAGCTTCATAGTTACTAATGTCATAAAAAAATATACTGGAAATATGCTATTTCAAAGTCCTCCTAGGTCCTAGGTCAAAGGACAAGTAAATTATTCTCTATAAAATTGGCCTCTCACAATGATCGGTTCTATCACTCTATATTTTAACCTATACCAAATTTGCATGGCAGAGACTGCATCCAAAAAATTCTGTTAAAAAAGATAGCACTTCAAAAAATTGACTCAACAATACCGATATCAGGATTAAAACTCCCTAGAAATATTTGGTGCTGATTAAATTGAATTAGAACATAACACAGAAGATGTAATAAAATGCTGTATAAATGGATATTAGTGGACTCCCCAAATGGCGACAGCGGTGATGTAATATAGCATATAGCCAATACCACACATAGTCCACGTTTGTCCCATGAGGAAGTTTGATGTAATTTGTAATGACATCATAAATGCAACTATACTAAATAAATAAATTATATCTCAGAACTCGACATTAAACTATAATACCTATAACGTATTTAATGATTTATTTATTACGAATGACTTATTTTACTACCTATAGTATTTTGCTACTTTTATATCACTTTATTTAAGATATTTAATGATATCTCATATTTGTATGTTATATGTTGAAAGCTTTGCAAAACTTGTTTATGCCATATGATAAATATTACTAAGCTTCATTTACATAGTATTATAACCTAAAAGTTCTTTTTATATTAATAATGAGTTTAAGATTACTCGTATATATACGACCTCATAGTAATTCGTATTTTTATGTTAAAATTTACAAACGATAGTTTTAGTTTTCCAATGTTATAAGAGACCAAAGCCTTCCTAATTTGTTTAGTTATTTCGCTTATGAATTGAAGATATGAAATTTCAAATTTCATATTGCAAAATAATTACAAGAAATAGACTATATTATAATAATACACTAGCATAAAAATAAATGGTAGGTAAGATTTTTCATTTAATTAAATAATTACCTAACTTGATGCTATATTACTATTTTAATAATAAACTTTATGTACCTATATAACTACATACCATGTAAATGTATTACTATAATTTAAAATTATATTTGATTTCAATGTTTAACTAGTTACAAAAACTTTTAAATATACTAATGGTAATATATTATATTATATTATGTATATTTATAAATTACATTGTTATTTTTTATTTATAGTAACCAAAACAACTAAGATTATTAATTTTTGAAGTTATACAGATTGAGTATAAAAAGTGTTAAGTAATCTGAGGATTGTACTTGATCAGAATGTTCTGATTACCAATTAGCCTTAATCCTAATATTGTAAATGGTTTCAATCATTTTAAATCACAAAAATTTAGACTTGATAAAGATAAACGAGTTATATTGAAGATTGGAAAGTATAAGTGATGGAATATTTGATTATAGATGATTTTAATTTTTGCAAAATTTTACATTTAGACAATAATCAAACAATAAATTATAATTAGATGTATTTTCATTATTCAAATCTCTTGATTTGTTAATTGTTGAATTATTGAATAATCTTTATATATTTATATAATATATATTAGTGTATTGTCGAATTCAAGAATATTTATAAAAAAAATTTAAAAACTTAATATTAAGAAATAACTTTTAAATTAAATTAATTTTTAAATGGTTCTAATTATTAGTACATAAGTCAAATGGTCGATTAATACGTAAGTTAGTTATATTAATAATATTATAATTTAAAAATACTATATTATAATATGATCTAAAGTAGTATTAGGTATAATGAAAAGTTACAAAATTTATCTCATTTAAATTACAATTAATAAGTACAATTTTTTTATGTTTTATATTATTTTTTCTTTTAATTACTCTTTTAATAACTTTAATATTCATTTATAAAAACCAAGTGGTTTTATACCACTGCATCATCAATAATATCCTCGTTATTATGTGATCACATGACCTAAATAATACTAACTAAATCAACTTGCTACCGGAAACCTATTCTTTTCGTGACAATAATTAGATCATTAATTTCGGACCAAAAAAGAAGACACACAATATTGTAAAACCAATACATTTTTCTTTTCGTTCAGAACCTAAAATAATATGATGAAAATATCTATTGATATAATACATAATATATTTACTTGTATTATTAAATTACATATACTCTATGTACGATGAAATAATTATTCAAATAATCATTAATCAACATTTCTAATATTGATACATGTAGAAATGCACTTTTCACTGACGTATCGATACTAATATATTAATAAATTGTTTAATTTTATATAATTTAATACATTTCCTATTTAGGGTTCGGTATTTTATAGAATATCTATAAATAATATATAAATTGTATATTTTTCCTGCTCATTTTTGGCGTTCTATAGAATTTCTAGATATTCTACAAACAGTATTTTATACTGTACTTATCTGATAATACATCAAACATGTATTATTTATAAAATTAACATATATTTATAGATTACGATACAAGTGAAAAAGACTATTATGATCGTACATATGGAGTATCAATTCAACATCCCCAATTAAATTCAGGTATGTGAACATTGCAATATAAGAGGTAACATATTATGGCTCTATAATAATTATTATTTATTACTAATTGACCCCATATGCGTTGTTTTTCCTAGCTTATGAATATTTAATTAGATAAAAACAAAAAAAAGTAAATTTTAGAAATTAAATCAAAATGTCATGTTAACCTAATGAATTATTTTTTTGTATCATCGTACATTTATCCCAAATTTAATTCTAAAATACTTTAGCCATCGCAATGTTCTTTGAAATGTTGTAAGTTGGAGTTTTATCCATTCGATGTTTAATTGCCTTGAATGCCGAATAAGTTATTTGACCACCCTCTTACAATGCAGCTGAAATTATTGAAGAAGCAAGTGCAAGTGTAAATCTATTTTGAAATTGAATTTTATCAAAATCAAAATCCATAACAAAATTACTTTTCCAGACCCATCAGGAGAATACATAAAAAAATTCCTCCGGTTCTATTAGTAGTATAACTACTATTATATACTAAATACAGATGATTCCATGTCTTTACGCCGGACTGTTGTACGCCGATGATAAATATGCCGATGCATTTATGCCGACGGGTATTTATGCCTACAGTTTTTATGCCGACAGTTATTTACGCCCATGGTAATCAAGCCGATATATTCTAAATATTATGCAACTATTTATATTTTTTTAATTTTTTAATTTGTTCATCGTGAGAACGACGTTTTTAGTATTTTCATAGCCATATGGCAAGGTCAGAAATTTTATAAAAAAAATTATAATTTATGGTGGTTATCGCGAGTCGCGACTATTTTTTCAAATATATACATTTTTTTATGCATTTTTCTTACATAATATATCAATTTTGATTATTTAATTGATATACTTAAGATACAAAAACAAAAATTGCAAAGTTTTTTTCAAGTGGAAAGTACGCACGCTACGCCTACCGGCTTCACTCATTTCCTCAAGTGCAGCTTTGTGGCACTTTTCGTGCGGATGGGGCTACGCCCCAAGAGACTACAAAATACCTACCAATAGATCGGATAGGACATAGGACCGGATAGGCAGTGTTTTCGTGAGACCTAAAACCTCGCTTCGCGAGACCTTTAGATATTTACTCCATGATTGATACCCATTATATGAACATTATATTTATATGGGTACTTATACGGTAGTCGCGATAATCGACAAGTACCAAAAATACAATTTTTGATTGATTAGGTTCCTATGAATGTTTTATTAATACTTTTTATATTAATAATATTTACTATAAATAGTTGTATAATATTAAGAATATATTGGATTAAATACCATCGGCGTAAATAGCTGTCGGCATAAATGCTGTCGGTTTAAATACTGTTGGCATAGGTACCCTTTAGCGTAAAGCGTATTTACCATCGGCGTAAAACTGTCAACATAAATTAATGTCGTTGGCGTTTTTGCGGTAGGCATAAAGACATGATACCATACAGATATATTAGTATTTTATTGAAACATGTATATAACTATAAATGAAATAATATATAATTATTGTATATGAGAATAAATATAATGTAAATAACTAAATATAATAATTTCTATTGTAGTATAACACGTCATCTTTTATATTATAATCTTGAATATAATAGATTTGAATTATATAAGTAAGATCTTTATCTATAAAATTATAATATCTACCTGTATAAGCATTAAACTTCAATAAATAAAAATTAACTTATACATTTTAAGGGCCATTTTTACTACACCAGGCAGTGTTTGTGCCCCGTCCCGTCCGGGTAAAATGATATTATTATATTATCTATAATGTATTTTAATTAATATGTTCCTATACGTTATCACTGGTTGGACGTGAGTATCGTATTTGGGTCGAAAAAAATATTATTTCTAAAAATTCTCCATCGGGGTACTCGCAACTCGGACGATCCACATTAAATATATTTGAATATCGATAACAATTAATGACACTTTTGTAAATTTACCCGTTTATATTTAGGAATAATGGGAATTTCTCTCCGAGATTCCGGGAAAATAAGAACCCAAATCGGACATGGCCCAGGCTAGTAGGAATAAACAAAGGCATTTCTATATTAATCATAATCATTATTATTCATATGTTTTTAATATGGGTCGTCCGAGTACCATATAGAGAATGGTCAGAAATAATATATTTTTCAATTTAGACACGACACTGATATCCGGCTCGGATAAGTGCAAATGTATGCATTAATAAATTAGATAATAATTTTTACCTTGTCCGGACGGGACACGGAACTAATGGATTTGAAGGGCGATTGTAAATTCCGTCCGTAGCGAGCAGGTAATAAAAATATTTATGGTAAATTCCGCCCGTAAAAATATACAGGTAAAATAAAATACATGTAAATTCCGCCCGATTAAAAACGCTGCGGTTTTACCGCATCCGAATGTGCATTGTGTAAAATATGTTATATTAGGCCCGATGCAATCCAACTTGCATGCGTAGTACATTGTTGATTAACCACACGTGTGCATCGGGCCTTACAATTTAAAACATAATATTTAATAATATTATCTAATGCATAGGTATAAATTTTTTCCTGTATACGCAGTTTTAAGTTTTTCCCGGTTGTGTGAATACTTATATTTAAACACGGCAATTTAATTTTTTTCAAATGTCTATTTGATTAATCGTATAATGCGAAACCACCTTAAGTTGAAACTGCAAAATCGCATTATTATTATTATTTTTTTTTCATATTTTAAATAATTTTATATTACTGATGACTGATATATGCATGTTTATTTATTTAAAATTATGTCGTTATTAAACATTATTATTATAATTATGGACATTGAGTCTTGAGTACGTCTTACCCGTCTAGAAACATGTACTTGAAACCGCAACGTGCTGACCGCAACAACACCCACCTTGTCGCAGCGATTAATCCTAGCGGCAAGCCGCACCGAGGAAATCGTACCTACCTTTCACAAACCGCAGCGTATCAACCGCAACCGCAATTAAATTTATTTAACCGGGCCGGAATTTACATGTACCTTTTTTTGACTGAAAATGTTAAGGGACCATATTTACCTTTTTTGGGCGGAATTTACTACCGCCCGATTTGAATACGTACTGGTATAATAGGAAATAGGAATGTACCACTATTGTATTAAGTTACATAAATATCAATAATATTTATTTTTACAAATTAATAAAATAATAAATAATAAGAAAAATACAAAAAGAAAACATTTTGATCAATAAAGTAATTTTAGCAATCACCCATTATTAGATAAAATATATTAGTTGTAGTAGTTGTACCATTGTCTATTTTAACTAAAAATGTTTGAATTAGGCACCAAAATGAAATATTCATAAAATATTGATAAATAATTAAACCAACATTTATTTATCCAATTACTAATTACATATAAAAAATAATTGTTTTATAATTAATTATTATATAAATTAATAAATCGGGCCTAAGGTTTATAACAACAACAATAAAAATATTATAGTTTTTTATTTTTATAATTTAACAATAATTAATATCAAGTCTAAATAATATTTTTTTTTTTATTATTACAATAGAGATAGACTATAATTCTCCTAATGGTAATATTATTATTTATTATATAATATGTAAATTATCAAATAGATTTATTACACTTTAGAATTATATTATAAAATAAAAAAATAAAGTTCTGTACTAATGTTTTACCGCTTTGAAACAACGAATTTGACTGACTACGACGATTCCTCGTCACAGTCCAGGCCCACCGGCTAAGCAAAATTGGTTAACTTAGGAATTTATTTTAGTTAGGCGGTGGTCGAACATAATGTTCTTTAGTAGCGTAGTATATGATATTCTAATATAAATATTAAATATATATATGTATAAATAGGAGATATTCATAACATCCCCGCCTAACTTAAATAACACATAGGGGCTCTCTATACTTTGTTCAACATTTGAAACGTAGCCGGTGGCGACCAATTTTCAACGACGGCGGTCAGACTCCGCCTATTCGTTTCCCTTTTTGAAACAACCTCCTATTTATTGCCGCTACCGACATGCAACGGCAGACGGGGGTACAGGGTAGTAGGTCGAAAAATGAAAAGAAAATAGTTTCTGACTGAACACTCAGTAATACCAACGTTAGAAAACTAAATGTCAGAATGTACAATCAAAATAAAATATACCGATATGTATCTTTTAATGATAGTTGATAACAGAATGTATTCCAATTTTTAAATGTATTCAACTACTTTTTTCCTTTCAAGTTTATATTTAAATAATATTGAACAGTTGAATCATTACGACAAATTGACAACATACATTTTACTTTCCGAATTTTACCAAATTATTTTAACATAACAATTACAAACCATCTATTTTAGCTATAGGTTAGGCTCGTACGTTATTTGTTATAATTTATCCAATTCTGTTGAACTTCTAGCTAGTGAAATTAAATATATTAGTGATTTAAATGAATTTTATGGATTTGTACAAATTATTGTACTTATCTCAGGTTGTGTAAAGAATAACCAACAATTGGTTAATGATAGTCTGTGCGAGATTAGTGAAGTTATCGAAATAACTTTTATATGTCTTCCTATCTTCTGTAGAAGTTTTGAACCTGAGAATAAACAAGTTTTATTCGACATCGAGAGGTCTTTCTTTTACTTCGAGAAAATTCTCGTAAGATAATTTTTCTATATCAGGTTTAATAATATTGATAGGCACTTTCAATAAATTTATTACTGGAATCAATATTTGATCATTATGAACAGTGACAATTTCATTTCCCTTAATAGACTTTTTGCAATGATCTGAGGATGAATAATTAAATTTGAATCTCTTGCTATATTTTCTGATTTGATCTTTACACACATTTCGACCCGCGGTGGTACTATTATGATATGTTCTATATGATATATTTCTTCTATGATAAAGTATTATAAACTTGTTAGTTTAATAATTTATGATGGTCTGATTGCCTGTTATAAATGGTTCCCCAAAAATCCATCATGTGGAATTGGGAACGTTGAATTTACTACTTGGAATTCCGTTGAAATTGTATTTTCTCCTATTAGGATGCCCAAAGACGTTAATCATATAGTCTGTTCGCTAATGCCTTCAACAGTGAAGTGATTAATAAGGTTCAGGTCACTTTCAAAATCAACTAATTGTCTCGCGGTTGTGTTAAGAGTTTTGTTTTTGAAATTCGGCAAATAACATGGTTATCGCTTAGGTTTGAGACATGTGTGAGGGTACTTGGAATGATATTGCGTGGTTTTTAGGTTCCTCGCTAGACGTTCACCGTTTGTGTCTAGTTGGTTCAGGTTTTCCGTCTTTCGGTGTCCAAATTAAGAGGCTTCCGTGTTTTAATGAACTCTTATAATATTCTACTATGGAGGACGTGTGATGTAGTCGGCGTGACATTCGCGAAAGCTACCGAGGTGTTAAGCACCGTAACCAGTCATCGACAATATGGATGTGTGTTTGCCGCTGTGAAATACATCCTACTTCCTCAACTACAAGCATCTCACCAACCAGGTATGGCAGAAACCTAACGTACCAAATAGAAATTCTGCTAATTAGCGGTACGAACTAGACATTTGGGTCTCTTCCGGACATTCTGCGCCATTCGATAATAATAATTCTCCTAATCCTTCCATGAAGACTTGTACGTCCTGCCATTGGATGGAATTTTCCATGGCATGTAACACTTCAGGCGAGAGACCTGCAGTCACCTGTTATATTATGAGATTCTGTAATGCTTGTACTCTCATAGAATAGGTAAAATATATCCTCGTCTTTTCTGTATTTGGTTGCATAGAATTTAAGATATAAATATTGCGTAGTTCACGGTGGTTCGATACTCGATATTAGCAATTTTAAAAATTTAAGTTGCCTTTTTCATTCATAAGTTTCTGAAATTATTCTTCGATTATTCTGTCTAGTTCTAAAATTGTCTGTACATGCTAGACTCCCTGGATTATAATAATTATCGTGATTCTGATTTTCTTCTATTTTACTTGTATTATTTAGAAATAATAACCAACCATGTGCCAGTTATTATTGAAAACATATGACATAACGTTGCGTACCACTAACGCTGTTGTGATAGCTGTCGTACTATCGTGGCGCCAAGGCTGTTACAGTTGTCAACTCGCTCGAAATCGGTCGTATTGAATCAAAAAACCTCAATGCAATGCAGGCCAACCGACTGACCAAAATTTGTTGACTAAGAAATTTATTTTAGATAGGTGGTGGTCGAACATAATGTTTTATAGTTGTTTAGTCAATGATGTTATTTTTAATCACACTTTACAATTAACAATATTACAAGTATTAGATTAGGTACTTTCACGTTTTAGCATAGGTAGCTTAGTGCGATGATAGCTTGTGTGTAATCGTTTGAAAGAATATTATATTATATATTTATATTTAAATAAATTTAGCATTTTGGCATTTTGACAGCTGAAATTTTAGGTGCAGCTAGTGATGTGAACAGAAAATGTTCTTGAGAATATTCTCATAGACATTATTAGTGATTTAGTATTTGATTTAGTATTTGAGTGGCGATAAGAATACGAGAACAAGTGTTGAAAAAAAAATACTGACGAGGTCAATGAATACGATACGATGTGCCACGGCCAAAAATTTACGTATTTGACTGTATTATATATCCCACCAAAAACACTTCGTTATAACTTCGTGTAAAAAAAAGCTAAGATAAAAAAAAAAAAAAAAAATGGCATTACATTAAGTAATGATGATTAAACCTTTAAAACGATGTGATATAATATGAAAACTAAGCAAAATGCCATTTTGTAATATTACAAATACCTATTATAACGACAAAATATAAAATTAATTGTAAAGTTAAATACTTAGCCCATATATTGTTTATAAATTATTTAATTATTTACGAAACTTATGATGGTGATTATTCATTTGTATTTAATTACACTTCCTACCAAGTAAACAATAAGTGGGCTAAGTATTTAACTTTACAATTAATTTTATATTTTGTCGTTATAATAGGTATTTGTAATATTACAAAATGGCATTTTACTTAGTTTCCATATTATATCACATCGTTTTAAAGTAATAATCAAAATGCCGAAATGGCCAACGTCAAATCTCACTTTAATAACACAATAACGTTAACCGTTATGCACGTGGTTTATGAACACACGTACTAAAAGCGTATACGAATAATATAATATATTATATAATAGTATAATAATTATTAATTATCAATTCGAAACGGCCAACAACAAACCTCTTAACAAGACAAGTAATAAACAACTAAACAGTCGTTGCAGCGATTAAAAATAAGATTGACGGCGCGAGATTGGTTAGCGAGAACGCATTAGTCCGTATCTCCGTGGTGGCGACGAGGCGTGGTCTGACATCGTGTGTCGTCGGTACTCGTCGTACGTGGCGCCACACCACGGCTGCAACGCGGGAAGTGGAATGGATTGCGGCGCGGAGGATCGGGGGACAATATTATATTTTTACGAAATTTTTTCGCATACAAAAAAATCGGTCTTAAAAGTACTTGAACATTTTTGCTTATAACTTTTATGCTATTTGACCTATCTGATTGCAAGTTTCTCCGTTCCCATCTGCACAACATTTCTGATCGATTGATACCTTTCATGACCTTTTATGTTCAGCCATTTGCCCTGTAGAGCTGGACAATGGATTAACATAAATTAAGACGGGTTTTCAATGGTAAAACTCTTGCTCCTGTTAGGATACGTTAGTGGCTATACTACGCTTTTTTTTTTTTTTTTTACTTAGCTTCGCGCCACTACCGTTGCGCTGGATATGTATATATATGGAATTTTCGAAGTAGAATGTTCTGTATTATTACATTCTATCAAAGATATTTGATTTTCTGTATTGATTACTTTCTTCGTTTTAATGTTATTTTTATGTCGAATTAAAATTACAGTGTGTACAATCTTATTAATTTTTCAGTCCACCTGTCCAGATACTGGAATCTACGCACTATTCACGTTTCGGATCCTACCGCTGCCACCAAAAATGTTACGGACATCTAGCGATGTTCATAGACAAATAAATAAAACTAAATGTGGAAGATTGAAAGAGATTTCTTACAAACACTCTAGAATTATATTATGAAATTAAAAGAAAAATGTTTTGTACTAATGTTGCAACTTGTAATGCTTTGAAACAATTAATACATTTGACTACAACGAATCCTCAATGCAGTCCAGGCCAACCGGCTGACCAAAATTGGTCGACTAAGAGAAATTTATTTTAGATATGCGGTGGTCGAACATAATGTTCTGTAGTTGTTTAGTCAATAATGTTATTTTTAATCACACTTTACAATTAACAATATTACAAGTATAAGATTAGGTACTTTCACGTTTTAGCATAGTTAGCTTAGTGCGATTATAGCTTGTGTGTAATCGTGTGAAAGAATATTATATTATATATTTATATTTAAATAAATTTAGCATTTTGGCATTTTGACAGCTGAAATTTCAGGTGCAGCTAGTGATGTGAGCAGAAAATGTTCTTGAGAATATTCTCATAGACATTATTAGGTACCGAATAGCATATTCTCAAAATTGTAAAATTAAAGTTAAGTTAATGTTGCTATTTTATATAATTTGGGTCTGGATATCCTTCGAGATTAGTAAATTATTAATGATTGAAATGTGTAAACGTACCGGAAACAAAAAAAAAATGAATGCAATATTAGTAATATCTTTATATAGAACATCACATTAGAAGAAATAATATTAAAACGATAAATTTTCTAAATTTATATATGAAGTCAATATTATAATAGAACACATTTGGATACAAAATGCGTATAGTGGATAATAAATAATATGTACATAATTATTATTATTCCTAGTTATATTCGTAAACATGTTTGCTTAGACTTAAAATATTATTATTAAATGAAAAATATCTTGGTTATTATTTCATCACTGAGTAACCGTCACTCAATCCTATATATTACAATGAAACAACACAAAATACAAAATCATATTTTAATTTCTGTATATAACAATAATATTAATAAACTAATTTGAATTAATTTTTCATATTTAATTTAGATTTATTTTACGGAGTTAAAAAGCTCAAAGGTAAATTAATTTATATTTTTTGTAAAACATAAATTATTATAATTTCTTTTAATTTTATTTAGGTCATACATTATAATATAGAGTTTTCCTCGAAAAAGAAATGCAAAAGCAATTCTCTCTCGCTCGGTCATATAAATACAAAAAAGAGCTGATACTCCTGACGCACAGGATACAGGTGTGCGAATCATAGCGTTAAATTTTAATTAGAATTTGAATGCAATTATAAACCATTGCATTCGAAAAAACGATTCTGAGCGAAGTTCAGTCAGATTATAATTTTCGTTTGAACTTAAAATATAAACTTAAAACAGCTATAAAAAAAATTGAGATTAGGGATTTTTCTAATATCTTAGTATGATGTTAAGTATTATGTAAGTATACTTCAGTAAAATTTTCAGACCCTAATACCAAAAATTGACAATTTTATCAAACATTATATACGTAAAAACGAGAATTTTACGAAATATTCAATGTCCTATATTTTGTAGAAAAATGAACGTAACGGTTCCAAAATTTTACCACATTTATATAATAGCTATGTGAACACTCAAAAAAATTTCAAGTCTCTATCTTAAAAATTGCCCGAGTTATCGTGAAATATAAAAATTAAATTCGTCAAAATTTTATTTTTCGTGAAAAATGCCGTTTTTTCGTCATTTTTTGGTCGTTTTTTCTACCGCTTAGGGTCAATTTTGAGAAAATAAAAAAATGATCTATATAAAGTACCAACTACATCCACTTTTCTTCCGGAAACATATGCTATTCGTGAAAATCGAACCATTATTTCGGGTAGTACAAGTGTCTTCAGTCATAAAAACAAAAAAATAAAAATATCAATTTTAAACAGCTATAAAAAAAATTGAAACTATGGATTTTTCTTATATTTTAATATGATGATTAAGACGTAAAATGAAAAAAAAACGCAAAAGAAAAAAAAACAAAACGGTGGTTACCCATCCGTTGTCGATGCCTGGCTACGATGCTTAACACCGAGATAGCGTTCGGGAATGTTTCGCCGACTACACCACACGCGTCTCCCATAGAGCCATGTTTTTGTGAATGCCGTTTTTTCGACAAGCATCTAGAGACTGAGAATCCGAACGGCTGCAAGATGGCCGACAACCGTATAGTATCACAGAATATTCTGTGACCGTTTCTTATCAATATATGTTATCGCTAAATTATTAAATTTTTATATGGTTATTTAGTATTTACTAGTATCATTGATATTATTATTTTATTAAAACTATTAAGGAAGAAAAAAAAAAATTTTAAATGTAGTTATTCACCTTTTAAGTTAATTTGTTGTTATTTTGTAAATACCTATATATATTTTTTTACGATGTACCTATTCAATAAAGAACAATTTAAATAATGTTACAAAATTAGTTTATTCAGTTATTTACATCAAGTAACATTAAAATTTCAAAGTAAACAAATTAAATTCAAATACATTAAAATATTTGAAAACAAATTATTTTTTATTATACAAATGTATACAGTTGGTGTAAGTTGACCATTCAGTCCTACTGATCATCTGTCAGTACTTCAGTCATACTGGATATTATGATAATATTTTTATTTTAAAACAAGCATTATTGTATTTAATAAAAAATAACTTGGAAAATCACATTGAAGACACATTTCAAAGTACATTAAAAAAACATTTTAAAACCAATATATACACTCTTCGTTTCATTCAGAATATAAAAACAAACATGTTATTATAAATTAAATAACTAAAAATATCATATTGACCAATTAATTATATTTGTAACAATTACCCTAAACCATTTTAATACAAATTAAAAAGGCATTTAAATATTAAAGACATAAACATTTTAAACTTTAAACAAGCAAATAGTATAACAATAAATATTCACAGATTTTATATCAAAATATATACAATTTACTTACATATAGTATTAATAAATTAAATTAAAAATATTATTAATATTACAATTTTGATCAATTACTATTATATAATTACAATTAGAGTATACTTAGTTATTCGTTACTATTAAAAAAAGTTGTAATTTGTTAATAACCAATAACATTAAGACGTTGGATATAAAAATTTAATAATTTAGTGATAACATATATTGATAAGAAACATAAGATACGGTCACAGAATAATCTGTGATACGATTCGGTTGTCGGCCATCTTGCAGCCGTTCAGATTCTCTGTCTCTAGACGCTTGTGTTTTTTCGTCATTTTTTTTATAATATTTTCGTTTAAACTAAAAATATCAACTTTAAACGCATATAAAAAAAAATTGAGACTAGGGATTTTTCTAATATTTTGATATGATGACTTCAGAAAAAAAAACGGCGGTCACCCATCCGCTGTCGATGCCTGGCTACGGTGCTTAACAACTACATAGCTTTCGGGAATATTACGCCGAATACACCACACGTCTCCTTAGAGCCATAGTTTTTGTGGATGCCTTTTTTTCATCATTTCCTTCATAATATTTTCGTTTAAACCAAAAATATCAACGCTAAAAGGCTATAAAAAAAATTGAGACAAGGGATTTTTCTAATATTTTGAGGTTATGTTCAGTAAAATTTTCAGATCTTAATACAAAAAAACGAGAATTTTGCAAAATATTCAAAGTCCTATATTTTGTAGAAAAATTAACTAAACGGTTCAAAAATAGTACCACATATATAAAGTAGCAATGTGAACTCGTAAAAAAAATTTCAAGTCCATAACTTAAAAATTTCCTGAGTTATCGTGAAATATTAAAATCGAATGCTGATACTCCTACCGCAGAGGGATACGGGTGCCAGCGGAATACTGGTGCCAGTGGTATACTGGTGCTTGTGAAAAGCTTTTTTGCTACCATAGCTTCCAGTTGAATACTGGTGCATGTGAAATGCTTTTTCGCTACCATGGCTGGTTCATATAATACTGTTGTAGGTGAGAAGTTATTCCGCACCCATGGCTGGTGTTTCCTCTACCATAGGAAAATCTCTTCTGGTACATTGAATCCGACGGAAGTAGGTTTTTATGGGATAACGGTTAAGTTAGGTTAGGTCCGCTTTCGGCGGATTAAAAGGCGTTCGCAATGTGGTAGTCCTATTTACATTATTTTCGGTAAACAGTGCATGGTCGTGACGTATTTAAATATATAGTGTGACATCATAATAATAATAAAAAACAAACATATCTATATTTTTATATTAATCGTTAAAATGTCTATGTCTAAATGCTGCAGATACAATTTGAAAATTACGCACTCGTAATAACGACGCGTATAGTGATGAAGACTAGTTTAATTACTATTATAAATTTATTATCATTACTATGGTAACAAAAAAAAAAGTAAAAAATCGTATCGGTGAGATCGTATATAAGTTAAGAACTGACGGAAAGGCAATTTATAAAAAGGTTTCGCGTAAAAAATTCGGGAACACGTTTCAATAGAAAGAGGGCGAAAAGTTGACCGCGAAATTTGGCGTTATCGAAGACGTACGACCGACGGTGGAATTGAATAAATATATAGGTAGTTAAAATATATTAAGGCATGCTGTACAAAAAATTTAATTCATTCATTACTAAAATATTTTTATTTTAAAAAATATGTAAATATATTTAGTTATAAATATATTGAAAATAATAATGAAATAATTGTGGGAAGGGGAATATTTTATTTTCTGATAAAACATGAACTGAAAATATTTTTAAAATATTTGAATATATTCTCAACACTTTCTGAAAATATTTGATAGATATTGTTATTTTCAAAACAATTTTTATAATATTATTGAAATTTTGATTTACTGTGTGGGTATAAATAAATGATGGACTAAGTAATTAAATTATTTATTTATTTTATTACAGAATCTGACAAAGGTACAAACAAAAGATTTACATTAACTTAATTATAAACTTATAATATACTAATATACAACAAAGATATTTATAAACAAAACATTATTTAAAAGTTAAATGTGATCACGTTAGCTAAACGCATCATTCGGCGAATAGGTTGGTTACGTCCGTAATTAGTGTGATGAAAAGAGATATAGAAAGGAGCAATTGAACGGAAGTATTTACAGGGGATCCTACAATTAAATTCGGATAATAATTCATGTGCACCTATAGAACAATTTATAAGTTTATAAAGAATTGAAGTTGGCTGAAATTCTCTGGTCAGCTAGACTATTCAGTTGCAGATAATATAACACAGGAAGATAATCATGAGGTTAATGATGAATTTTAAAGGAGTAGGCGATATATTTTAAGAATTTGCACTGGACCTTTCGAGTTGTAATGAGTCCGATATTGAAGTGGATTCCATAATACTGATCCTAATTCAATAACTGATCTAACGAAAGAACTATAAAGGGACTTCAAGGAAGATGATAGTTTAAAATTAGAGGATAATCGTTTGATAAAGCAAAGCTTTATAGCATATATTTTCACTATGTAGATGGAAATCCAAATTTGTAGTAAAGATAATTCCCAAATTCTCTTAAATGGTACGCTTTCAAGAGAGGTACCAAATATAGAATAGGAAAAGGAGATGGGAATTAGATGCCTAGTAAAAGACATAGACTGGCATTTATCCACATTTAATAACCCGATGATGTTTAACCCAGGGGCGGATCCATCTCAAGTTAAGGGGGGGGCAAACTATAATAAATTTTTCTTGTATAGGAACACAGCTATTATACATAGATGATCATAGGCGCAAATCGGGGTGGTAGGATAGCTTGAGGGGCTTAGCCCCCAAAATCATTATATCTACAAAAATTTTTAATAAACTTTAATAGTTTAATAGTCTTATTTATTAATATATTATAAATTTAAAAATATAATATTGTTTGGGACTTTAGCCCCCCCCCAAAATTTTTAACCTAATTGCGCCTATGTAGATGATTAAAAACTACAAAAATATTTATATTATACTACATTGTATTATATATGCATAATCCATATTATATTAAATGGTAAACCGTCAAAATCGCGAAAGTAAAATCGCGAATGCAAAATGAGCGAATTGCAATATAATTTAAAATAAAATGAGCGAAAATATAAAAATAATATTGTATGTTTTTAAAAAATTCAAAAATACACTTTATTATAATTATAAATAAATAATATTAATAATTATTTTTTTGCATTTTATAAAATATGTAACACGTATATAATGATTACTATTTAATTTTCGCTTATATTGTAATTCGCTTAATTTACATTCGCGATTTTGACTTAGAACCATATTAAATTCAATTTTCTTTAGTGAGCGGGAGAGGGGCGATCACCCTGATTGCTCCTCACTGGATCCGCCCCTGGTTTACCATTTAATTACGTTATTATGTTCATTTTGTAGGTAGTGGCAATTAGCTTCAGAAACAATTTGGAGAAAGAGTTTAATATTATCATCAGCAAAAACTAAGAAGCGGTAATGTTGAAAGGCATTCTTTATTCCGTCAATAAATAAGGAAAATAGCAAAAGAGAGATGTGACCCCCATAAGAAACGCCAGATGTGACTTACATTATATCTAATTTGCAATCAAAGATTTAAACCAGGAGAGTAAAGATTCAGCAAATCCTAATTTATATAAAAGATTTATGATGAGAATTGCATGATTAACCACATCAAAGGCTTTCGAAATATCATTGAATATTACGTTGAGACGTACTGGTGTCAGTGTCGTGGTGAAGTAGTGGATGGGAACGGGACAGTTCACTGACAAATTTACACACGAAATAGTTCGAAAGAACCAACGATGATTTATTTTCAAGCCAAAATTTAAAGCGAACAAAAAAAACAACGGACGGCGGTTACGGACGACAAAAAAAAAACGGTGAGTGGCTCGGTCTCGCATATAAATTGCACTTTGTAAAAATGGTGGTTTCTTTTGGTTAGGTTGTCCGGGGTGCGTGTCGTTTGAAGGTTGAGCAAAAAAAGGTGTGAACTCAACGACGCGATCGAGCAGCACGTTTCGGCTGTCCCCTCCGAGTCTCCTTTCCATAGTTGAATCGGAGGTTTTGGTGCGTACCAGCGCGCCGCCTAGCTTGGTGGCTGACTAGAGAGACAGATCACTCCCGACACCATTAGCACTGGTGTGCATACCTTGTCGGGCCGTGTCAACATCAACTTCTGATTTATTTTCAATGGCAGCAGACAGGACGAAAGTCATATTGTTTATTAATAAAATGAATATTCCATATTTCGTACAACAAGGTATTCAAAAAGTTTTGTCAAATAGCTTAAAATGGAAATAGTCCTATAGTTGTGAATATTGTCCTTATCCCCTGCTTTATGAATCGGAATTACCGAAGTCATTTTCCATATGTCTGTAAGACTCCCTCATTTAATGAGCGTCGAAAAATAATCCAGATAGGAATATCTGATCGGTATCCTTTAAGATAGGTGGAAATATTTTTAATTTTAGAAAGGAAGATTCTTGGTAAACCATCTGGGCGAAGGTTTGTAGAAGTAGACAGTTTATCTAACTCCATCTTATGTCCGATATAGAGAAAGAGACATTACTTGGGAGAAAGAAATTAAGGAAAGGACTGTCAGGAATATGAGTAGCGAAGCGGGATTGTAAATAGAAGAAAAATAAGTTGAGAACAAATTAGCGGTTTGTTTTTACCTGAGCAGTGAATGTTATCAAGATGAAGGGAATTAGAAATAATAGAACTAGAGCGATTATAACGCATAAATTTCCAGAAATTTCTGCGGTTATTTATTAGTTGAGATTCCATGTGGTATAGAAAATGATGATACACATCACAAGGAACGAGGGTGTCAACGGCAAATGTGTTTGAATAAAAAAAAAATTAGATCAAGAGTAGAATTTTTAGAGTTGAGTATGAAGTTTAATTGATAAATATAATGTGATGCAAAAGTTTCAGGAACGCATTAGATGTAGTAGGGTAAGACAAGTAAACTAAACCATCATTATCGTTGGACCAAGAGAGTTCTGGTAAATTGTAGTCCCCAGTGCAAATAAATGTTGAGTTGGGGTTAGCAAGAATAATGGGTTCAGTTGTTCAGTTGGGTTCAGAGACGGTTAATTGGTACGACTTGACATTCTTACTTATAACAATGAAGACACCAACACCTCTCTTAATGTTATTTGTTTGAGAAGACCTGTCAAGTCTATATACATTATAATTATTAAAACCTAATTCACTATAAGTAATATTATGATGTAACCAAGTTTCACATAAAGAGAGAAAAACATAATTAAAACTAGATATATTACAAATTACGCTATTGAGTTTCCTCTACAGTTTGATAGAATCCGAACGCATTGGAGAAGCGAAGAGGTAGGTGTCGCAACCGAGACTCAATACTCTGACGCTGCAATGTCCTCGACTGAAGTTTTTTGAACTGGATTTAATGCCACATTAATTGCGGGATACCGTTGATGTAAGAAATAGTTTTTCGTTATTAAGTGTTCATTGGTCCAATTCTTCATGGGATATACGCAATAGATTGCGTTCAAATTTTGTTTTGTCTTGAAAAAATTTAAAACCCGGAGGGGTATCTGTTTTTTTTTTTTTTTTATCTGGCTTCATAAAAAGTTTTTAACAAGGAAGCTGCTTCCGTCTTAGTTTGGATAATGATATTAATTGGTCATATAGTATGGTTGGAATAACGTCCGAGTCTGATTAATTTTGTGTCAACAGGTAGAGTGATGGAAAGGTGTAAAGTGATCTCAGATAGATGTTAAATATCATCAGTAATTTTTTCCTGTATAATATGAGGCGGACTCGGGATTACAATATGCAATAACGTTACTGGAACATTTTTCTCGTTACGAGAGTTCTTTTACTAGCTATATGACAGAGGCTTCGGTAGATTGTTAGTTAGTAGTTTCAAGTACCTGGATTTTGCTTTTTAATGAATTAATTTCAATGCAATGAGAGGAATTTTCAGATCTTGTTTTCTGGGTTATGGGTTATGGTTATGGTTAATGGTAAAATCATTGAATTTAGCAGATTGTTCATCATTGTTTTGCTTATTTAAATTGAATATTTTTTCTTGAGACAATTTTAAAGCCGCGATTACTTGGAGAATATTATCAGATTTCGAGTTGATAGAGGTCATATTGCGAGTAATTGGTTTAGTATTAACTATGACGAGTGGAGTTGCAGATTTGGATCTATGAGATAACATGACGTAAGGTAACGTGGAAAATAGATCAAAATAATATGTTTTGACGCAAACGATAAATTCGATAGTAGAAACATTGATCCGTCGCCTCCACGTGTCGGTTCAACTTGGGGTCGTGAAAACCGCTGAAAGATAGTGAATGACAAGTAGTTATTCAGGTATAAGTGCGCACAGATAAAAGACGGGCGATAAAGCACGTCCGTTTAGGTTTGGTGATTAGTAGAATATCTAAAGAATATCGAATTATAAAAATATGAAAACGATCAAAATAAATAATATTTAAACTAAAACTTACCACATTATAATACCTATAGATTACGAACAGAGATATGGTTTATAATAGTTTTTTATATAATAATAATAATAATAATAATAATAATAATAATAATAATAATAATAATAATAATAATAATAATAATAATATTAATAATAATTATAATAATTATAATAATAATAATAATAATAATAATAATAATAATACGAGTAAAATATTAATTTAATATTTCGATATATAAATTATTGCCATGGAATATTGTACTTTCATGGAATACATTGAATAAAAATTAAACATAACATTTAAAAATATTTAAAGGGTAAATTATAAACTTTACAAATAATAATATATATAATATAAATATCTTAATTGTTAATAATATTATTATTTTAAAAATACAAATTATAATTTGTTATTATGTAGAATGTAATAACTAATTACCATAATAATGTTTATTTATTATTATGTTATATTATATGCAAATAGAGTTTATTATAGGTAAGACATTTTTTTACGTTATATAGTAAAATTAAAAATTGTACTATAATATTAATTTACATAATTAATATACCTAAGTAGGATAAAAAGGTATGTTCTAGACCCCCCCCCCCCCCCCCCCCCCCCCCCCCCCCCCCC